>DWTQ01000129.1:0-10016 GCA_018244875.1 Ardaris sela periphema | reverse complement strand
GGTACTGAAAGATTTTGTAAGGTACCTCGCGCCTAATTATTCCATAATTAAAACCCACAGTTTTTATTCATAGTAATAAGGATTATGATGGTAGAGTTAGCTATTTTCTTAACTCCCAGGAGCAACGATATATTACAAGATTTTCATTCAGAATTCGGATTCGTTGGGTGTGGCTTGCTTGGCAAGTCATTTATGAAATGCCAGCTCACATGTGCTGTAAGCGCATCACGAACCTTTACTTGTACAAAGGATGAATATACAAGTTTTAAATATGTTCACGGGTTATTTTTCTCAATAAACTTAATTGTTGTCTATACAATAATATTCGAATCTAGTCCACCCATATTAGCTCATAAGCTATAATATCGGTGAAATAGAGTGATGACTGAAAAAAGGAGTCTTTTGTCGTTTAACAAAAAGAGTTGTTTTCTACCGAGCACGTCCTATATTATTGTATAGTACAATGAAATAATTAGTTGGTTTCGTAACGGGATATTTTTTTCCAACATTAGCCTTATGCCTTTGTGGGTGGGTAATTTAATATTTTTTGTAATGAACACTCGAATGTTGGGTGAGTGACGGAAAAAAAAAATATACGTATTGTACCCGAATCAAGGAAATCGTTCAATGATACAGCTCACGAGTATGTCGTCCACTGATCCGTGGCATATCGTTTATCGCGGAATGAACGATTGAGCATACATAACCACTCGGCAGTTGCAAGCTGTTTTAACAGGTACCGTTTTAAATAATTGATCAATCATATATTAGGGATCCTATATATTAGGTTCGAGTAATCAAAACTTAGCACTCTCTTATATCTTATTTCCTGCATCTTATTTCTTGGCTTTACATCTTACTTCTCATCTTTTATATTTCCCACGCAAGTATAGATATATTTAGCGCTTGGTGCCCTCTATCTGCAATATAATAACAATAATATGATTATCCACTATGTTTAATCTAGTGGTTTTTGTCAAGCCATTGGTCAAACACGATAAAGACACCGACAGAATGTCAATTAAAAGTTTTCGTTAAAAATAAAAGAAGGATTTACACGAGCTCCATCAAGTGTGACGCTGTGTGATTGATATTAAAGGCACAATGGTCACGTAATCGCTTTTTGTTTTTCGTTTTGTTTTTTCTGCTTTTTTTTTTCGTGTTTTTTAAGAACAATACGGCGACTTGGCTAGGTACCTATATATGTACTTTATATATTTATATAGCCTTTATATATTTATGTATATTATATATTTATATAGCCTCCTTTATCTATATATCTACTAAATAGGTGTTATCTGTTCAAGTTTTAAGGCTTTTGTGTGAAAGGGTTGAAGAGGTAAAAGAGTATCGTAACAGTTTTGTGTTATGATAATGATTAGATATGTAAGCTGTCTCTACGACACTTGCAAGAGTGCTGCCCGTATAGGACCCAAATGTGACCCAAAATGACGATGTGTGTGTCGCTACTGAGTGTAGGTTTCTTAGTATTTCTTTGTGGTTGTTCCAAGGTCAGTTGATAGGGTCGATTCAGAATTTTAACTGACATGATTTAACTAGGCACCTCGCTATAACGACGGAATTGCGGGGCACGGACGCGTTGTGGGCGAGAGCGGTAGCGGTTGGTAAGCGTAGTGAGATGGCGGGAGGGGGAACGCATTGCTTGTACTTAGTTTTCAGTTCATTTCTGCGTGTTGTATGACTAAATAAGATTGTTACTGTTTTCGTAGTAACGGAAAATTGTACAACAACTTAGCTGTGTAAGAATCATTGATCTGTGAGTGTTTATATCACTTTTTTTTCTCTAACGGAATTTTCGGTTATATTAAGAGAAGTTTCTTATAAGCTACTCAACAAATTTACTTTATCCTCAGGCACCTCTTTTGTTTCAGTACTGGCCAAGTGATTAATGGGCAAGGTTACTGTGGATTACGCTAGTTAAACTTAGGTATCACGGCTTATACTCATACATTTTATTTACTTGACATATTTATATGTAATTAAGCGTGTTTTTTTCAACCCGTTTGTCGTCCAATGTCGGACACGAATCGGCTCTCAAAATGAGAGGGTTTAGACTAGAATTAGGCTTATTAACAGCTGTCCTTTGATATACATACAAACCTACACATTTTCAAACAATCATCATATATCATGTTCAGGGCGCTTGTGTCTGCTATTGTACGCAAAAGAGTTTCTTTCTCAGTATCAAAAGTATGATGTCGATTTGAAAACGAGAAAACTAAATGGGTCGATAGTACTGTAATAGTCTAATAAAAATGTAGAACTGCGCGGCGTGGCGTCACGATCGCTTTTTTTATTTTTCACAGCAATAATGGTTCAATATCAAACTAGCAAGCTGTTTTTTTTTAATGAAAAATTTCAATTGAACGACAAAATAAAGACAAGGTTAGAGCGTCGCCTCCCACGTAGCGAGAAATGTGTGAAGGCAAGGAACTCGACGCCTTTGATTCAAAACACAATGACCACTTGTTCTTGCGGACTCATACAGATGCTCTTTTGTTTTAGGTTTTAGTCGAGATCAGGTACACAACGAGGGTGGAAAAAATCTCGTGTCGCCTACTTAATTCACCTTAATGTTCACCCGCTTCGATATAATCCATTTGTTTAGCTCTTAGCTGGAGACCAACGTAAAGTACCAAAATTATTTTTTGTGTGTAAAACGAAAAGTACCCACACTACAGTTTATTGTGTTGTGTTCCAAAAAAAAATCTACAATATGAACAAGCGAAAAAAAAAACTAAGGACATAGGAAAAAATAGGAAACAAAAAAGCAAATAAAAAATAAAAACATAATTCAATAATATAAATATTGCATTTATTTCAACGAATTCGGCAAATAAAATAACTGTAGATAATAATTATAATAATACTATTCAGTTTACAAGACTTTCATCTTTCTCCGGACATTCTCGTCTTTAATATAATTAAACCAAAGATTGTCTCACTGGCTGGCACTGGACTTCAGTTTCAAACAACCAACAGAATAATGTCATCTGAATAACAGTAAATGCAGAACGCACATAATTAGTTTAAAATTAAATAATACAAATTAAAATAAAGTTACTGGAAGTCGTATTGGAGGCGATGTCTAAAACAGCGTACAAGTCAGCCACCTGACTTGCCTAGTACACATTTTATCTAAGTGACAAAACAAAATAGAAAAAAAAAAACTAAAGAACAAAAAATAAATACAAACATAACATAAGGCAAATCAAAGGAAAAAAAAAACATCACAAAAAGCGATATGCAAATAAAACCTTATAAAATAATAATACCTAGAGTTTCTCGGTCTTGTAGGTAAATAATATGATGTCAATAATATAAGTTTCAAGGCGAATTATAAGACATTAGCATTTAAAAGGAAGGGGCACGGGTGTGCCTATTGACGGCGTACTGTACGACGGCAGGCAATGTTTCACGTTGTAATAAACCGAGGAGTAACAGTGACTCCCGCAGCGCGTGCGCAGGCCAGCGCCGCGCGTGACGTAGCACGAGCGGCCCGAGTCTCTACATAACGCAGGATATTAATTCGTACAAAATATTTGCATATCGCCTAACACCCCAATCCCGATCCACTCTTATGTAAATCCTTAAGAATACCGAAAACTGCAGCCGGCGACCCCACACGATACCGACGTGTCATTATTATGTAAATAATTTCGACTTCTCTACTGTTATGTCTGTATATATTTTTGTGCCCTTCGGAAAACATAATCGAAATATACTAATTAGATACAGTTATATCACAAGTTCTTAAGATGCCTCTACGAAACGAACAAATATTTTAAAAATCTATCTATGCATGTATACCAACTAGGCTTATTCTGCGCTGCTGCGGCACGGGCAACGAGCGGAGCCGAACACACATCGTCCTAACGTTTACAACTAGTAGTATACTTTTACACAATTAACTATTTACAGTGGAGCTGAGAAATAATTTACAAATCACTCGGATCCTACAAGGCACCTTATTTAAATAGTTATAAAGACTTCAGGCTTCGCTATGACTTTACAAAATAATTAAAACGTTTTAAATTCTCTATAATATATAATTTGGTTTTCATTAAAATCCTACAACAATTGACAAGTAGCTAAAACCTAATAGGAGTTTTAAATATGAACAACTAGGAAGAATAATATTATGCAACAGATTACTAGCGGGTTACGTGTACGGCCGTGCAGTGTCGGCCGGGGATATTGTTTGAAAGTATTTGATTGGCATTGTTTAAATAATTGATTATTCATGTGGATCGAAACGCATGTTCGCCAGATCGATTCTATTAGATATACGACGTCCTTCACGCGTCCTAACTCCTACCATTGTTGTGTTCGTTTGCATTTGAATAGCGGCGGCTTAGAGCGTTCCGCCCACCGGCCCACCGGCGTGCCGGCGTGCTGGCCCGCCTCTCGCGGCTGCGATGACAAAACCCGCGACACTTCACTCACATTACACTAATCTAGGAAAGAATGCTTAAATATAGGCAAGAGAAATCGGTGCGCAGAGGTGCCTTATCGAGATCGATAGGCAAGGGCGCTGCTAAACATACAACAATGCTACATCAACAATGATCTTGCGCTGCCAACGTCGGAATCGTTATAGTTCTCGACCATTACGATTGAACCTAATCAATATGCCAACACTGCATAGGCGTAACGTAACACTTCCGTTTTATAACTAAATGATTATTTACAATAGAACTCACTAGTAGGAAAATGGACCAACGACCGTCACGGCACGAAAAGAGCTTCGCTCGAATCGTGTGTTCACTTCGAACAGAATGATTACATCGGACTGAGAATTCGACTTCAGTTCGTCACTAAGCAAAGCTCGCCGCTGCGAGGTTCTACATATTGAGGCCCGGGGTCGCGTAGCACTGGGGAGGGCTAGACGACGCGTACCTCGGTCAAGTAGTGCACTCACCGTTGCCGGCGAGTTGTGGCCGCAGGAACGCGCTGTGTAGTTCGCTGCCGATCCCTCCTTCCAGTCGCGCGGCCATCTGCATGAGCGCGAGTGTGCTGTCCTCGCACCCGCCCGCGCCGCTTTCGAGACGCGCGCGAACCGTTGCAATGTGGCCACGCGTAAACACGTGGTCTTGCACGGAATATTTGTGACTGTACTTGAAGTCACACACGCGACACTCCTCCGGTGGTGGTGCATCCGACACTTCCGACAAGCCGGCCGCCAGGCGCGCTTTTTTTTCTTTGGCACGTGCGTTTTGGAACCATACCTGTACCACTCGTTTGGGTAGTCCAATCTCTCGCCCGAGCGCCTCACACTCTGCCATTGTCGGCGTTTTGTAATCGGTGAACAACGATTTCATAATCTTCACTTGAAGGGATGACATTTGAGTACGAAAACGTTTGCCGGGCGGCCTTGATGATTGCTGTTGGCCGGTCACAGGTGATGTAGGCTCATCTTCCTCATAGAACTCCATAGTTTCCGACGCGGTGTCTGAACGTTCATCAACATCCGATCCTGGTCGTGATAAATCAACTGGTTTGCTTAGATCTAAAGGTATCTCCGATTTTCCATGTTCTGGCCGTCTTTCCGATGGTTCACTGCTGCCGCCGTTTTGTTGAGCAGCAGCATGTGCTTGCAGTTCGCTTACATATCTCTTCATAGATTCCTCACTGTACTGCTTGATAAATTTCTCCATGTCTGAGTGAAAAGGCGGGAAAATAGGGGGCAACATGGGAGCCCCCGCTTGGGAAAAATTTTGTTGCCGATCGCTTTGTTGTGAACCAAAACTTGGTGTAGATTCTGTACTAAGTTCTTCATCCGGTAAAGCATCCACATTGATTTCTCCTCGTGCACACTGATCGGCATGCTTAGTACTCAGATGGCTTTCTAATGCACTCTTTACTTTGAACAAAGCTGGACAAAAAGGGCATCGTTTGTTTATGACTTGCGCATGCGCACGAAATTGCCCTTTTCTTTCACGTGCTCTTGTGTTTTGAAACCAAACTTGTACCACTCTTTTTTTTAAACCCACTTCACGTGCAATATTTTCTAGCATTTTTCGTGATGGGTTAGATTCTATTTGGTATTTTTGATAGAGATAGTCCAGTTGTTCAGGTAAAATTGTTGTTCTCAACCTTTTGTCTTTTGGTTGTTCTCCAGTGTCTACTTCTTCAAACTCATCAAATTTTCTTTTGGCTACTTGCTGATTTAACGCAGCTACTAAAGGGTGACGTGCTTCCTCATTTGTTAAAGATGCGTTTAATTGTTGTAATTGAGCATGTTGTTGCAAGATTCCAAAAGGGGAGTCCGGTGGATAAGTCGGAAATAAATTAGGGTTCATTATGTGAACTAATTGATGTTCCCGCCATAGATCAAACCGTGGGAAAACTAAGTTGCATTTATCACATTGAAAATTACCATCTTTATCATCACGCGGTTGGTGTGACAGAGGAGTAACTGGTGTGTGTGGAGTCTGCGGGGCAGGAGAGACCGGATAGTTTGGGGCAGCAGGTGTTGGAGTGCGAGGAGGAGCAGGAGAAACTGGTACATGTGGTGGGTGATGCTCTACAGTACTTGAATTTGAGTCTTCGCTGCTAAGCGTTGCTGCTACTTGTGCCGCAGCTGCTTGTGCTTGGGCCGATCTTTTAGCATCCTCTTCCTTGAAACAATGCGTTTTCTGATGCCTTATTAATTCATAATATCGTTGAAATACTAATTGGCATTTCTTGCATTGATAATTAAGACCAGGCGTGCGTTGAAATCTATTGGCATCGTCTGTAGCACCAGCTGGAGGTTCAGCAGCTGGTTGGTTTTCATATACTTTCCTCGCTTTTTGCCGAGCATTTTGAAACCATACTACTATCACTCTCGGACTTAAACCTAGTAATTTAGACAGATACTCCAAGTCATCATCTTTCGGATATGCGTTATTCTCAAAAAATTCTTGTAGAACTTTTATTTGATAATCAGTGAATCTAGTTCTGTTGGCGCGCTTGCCAGAAGACCCCGAGCTGTTGGATCCGTTCGAGTTGCCCCCGGAAAGTCCGAAATCGGCCGGTCCCCTGCCAGGACTGAGGCTGCGATTTGGGGTCAAAGGTAGGACGTTCGGGGGCACGGAGTTTGGGGACGCGAAGTTAGGATTTAGCTTCGGTGGTAACATCGATGGATGTGGTGGTTGAGGTATGCTGGTGGCTGGTATCGAATCAATTTGAGACTGAATCAATGAGTTCAGAGATAAATGTGTTGGCGTCTGAGGACGCGATATGCTGTGTTGATGGTCAGGAATATTTAAAGCAGGGCTTTGTAACGGAGCCTGAGGAAAAATAAAACTTTTATCCTCTTGGTGTCGATCATCATAAGAGTTGTATTTTTCTTCCATAGTTGGTTCATCAGTCGGTTCTGATTTTACTTCCTGTTGACCAATATATGAAGCGTCTTCAATTTTTGCTTTTTTTTCAGGCGGTGGCTTGCCTTCGTCTGAACTTGCAGACGAATCTAAAGGTGTTACTTTAGCTTCACCAGTTTTTTCATATTCCTCCAGATTGAGTGTAGTTGAAGGTGGATTGTTGAAATTATATGGAGAATCTTTGTTTCGTTGGCGTTCTTTGAATAATGTGTTGCGGAACCAGTGTTTGATGACTTTTGTGGCTAGTCCAGATTGCTTAGCCATTTTCGCAATTGCCTCGTCGCTGGGCGAATTGTTAATGTCAAAATGTGCTCGCAATATCTTCAGTTGCTCGTCAGTGATGCGCGTTCGAGCGCGCTTCTGTCCTGCCGCAGCGTTAGCCTGCAAAAAATGAACACGTACTTCAGAACAAAATAAATTGTTACTTATACAAAAATATACCTACTGTACTGATGTGTGGGAATCATTATTCATTTAATATAAAAGTATTACATCGCTTTACATCGAACAAAGGAACTACAAAATTGTAAAGGGCTCATTTATCTGTGGCTGCAGGACCACTCAATGATTGCAGGTAACTTTGAATAATAACAGAATTCGTTGTAGATAATAATACTTCGACCCTAGGCGCCCAACAATAGTCTCTCTGTTGCTTTGTGCAAACAGATAGCTAATGCTTATCTCATAATACCTTGTAGATACGTCTTTCCTTACGATTGAATTTACACTGTACTTACAGCTGACAGAAATAATCGAATGTAACCAATATATTTAATCTTTTAACGTTACTTTATATTTACTTGACTACGTTTATAAAACATGAACGATTAAATAGGCTTGTTATTATTATTAATATCTACATAATTTATGTAAATGTAATTACAAAGTTGAAGAAAATAACAATCGAAATAAAATGAATGTTTTAGTTCGTGATTTGATGAGTAGCAGTTAAATGAAATGGAATACATGACTTTGATATCTCAACTGTAGGTATAAAAGTGAAGGAAACTGAAAAGCCATCATCATAGTGGTTACAGTTTGAATACCAATCTAACACCTAAAGCGCTAATGATTAACGTAGTAACCACTTATAACGTAAGGAAAAAAGTCAATGCGGCATTTATATATTCGGTATATAAGGACTGTCACAAACATTAGATTATGCTCTGCTAAACATTTGTAACAATGTAATATATCTACTTTATAGATTAATAAAAGAATAATAAAGTATGTACTTGTCACATGTAATATTATTTTATGTATTATAATAGGTTTATAATATACAAACCTATGTATGTATATATGTATAAAATGTCAGTTAAAAATATTTTGCAAAACTATTGCGACTTATAAATTGACATGGTGTTTATTATTTTCAAGTTACATGTAATTAGAAGTATGAGAATAAAAATATTTCCATATAAAACGTGTGTATATATCTATTATACATAAGAATAATTTGACTCACTTGTTGCTGCTGTTGTAATAGTTGTTGTTGTTTCAGCTGAGCGTCATGCGGGAAGCCTATCGCGTCGAAGGGTGGTGGCGGCAACATGAGCGGCACCAGCGGAGGTTGCAGGTTCATAGCCGCCAGCGCTCCCACGTTTAACCCCAAAGGCAATCCTAGTGAAAGCATCTGAGCCACCATAGGATGTAGTTGTCCCAACTGTTGCTGTAATTGCAACATATTCAATGCTGCTTGCATTTCTTGCACTTGAGCTGCTAGTAGGGCGCCAGCTTGCGCTTCGCCTGAAGCACTTCCATTCTCATTGAAGGTACCGCTCGTGTCTCCGCGCGGCGACGGCGATCTGTCACCTTGAGGTGCCGGAGATGAAGCGCGAGGTGAGTTCGGCGCACCTGATTTCCTTTCATATTCAGATTTGAACTGTTCCGCGAACTGCTCCAAAAATTCCAGTGGAACTTTGTCTTTATGCACTTCTTCACAATGAGTCTTTAACACGAACACACTAGAGAACTCTTTGTTGCAATGTTGGCACGTAGATTTCGACTCTCCATCTGGAGGCTTTTCCTCGGGGGGCGGAGGCGGCGGACTCGGTACTCGCGCCATTTCACGTTCTTCTTGGAGTTTGCGCCGCTGGTTTTCATTGTATTGCATAACGAGATCGAAGCCGAAAGTTTCGAGTAGTTGTTTATACATTTGTGAGTTGCGTTTGGGCGGGTTGCCCTTTGCGACCATCTCGTCTAATGCAGCAGCTTCTGCGTCACCTAGTGGCGAATGCGCCCGCGCATCGCCAAACGGACATGAGGTCGCGCGATGTGCGTCGAGTAGCTCCCCAGTCGGAAATGACGCGTGGCAACGCTCGCACGAGGCGCTACCTGCGCGCGGGGATCGCGGGCTACCTGGGCGTGCGGGGGGTGAGGAGCGAGGCCCCCCGCTGCTTGTAGACGAAGGGGATGTATTTTTCGGCGACAAAACGTCTTGTAAAATTTTTGCGGGGTCGTTCCTGTCCGGTTGTTCTACAAGGGGCCGTGTCAAGTCTACGTGGCCGGCCGCGGCGAGCTCCTGCAGCTTGCCTGCTCGAGTTTGATGCAACACGGACCGCATGTGTATGTCGAGTGTACTGCCCTGAGTATAGGCAACCTTACAGATATTACATTTATATCTTT
>DWTQ01000128.1:0-10034 GCA_018244875.1 Ardaris sela periphema | reverse complement strand
GAATCCCTAGTTGAAATATCTGGGAGAGGCTCGGAGTGTGGATATGTGTCCAATGTGATCCAATAACTCACCACCTATTCGATGAGCGGACATGAACGTGACCGGTCAAACATGGAAGTGTCATACACTCTTGAGCCCACCTTTTCAGTTACAGTTACCAAGTTGTTAGTGATCTCATTAGGTGAATCCCTTGACATATTATTTTACAACAGTTAAAACATTGAAACCACAACACTTCATACAATGAGAAGCCTACTTGATTTGTCATATTTAATTGTTGTCAAAATGCCTATAACAGACTTGAATTAAGTATCTTTACTTCTGTTAAGAAAAAGTTTTAGAGGCTGTTTGATTTGATATCAGTCAATATCTATGACCAATATCCAGATCTGGCTATATCTATATCTGAAACTTGCATATAGATATGCTTTAAAATTTAAATTAATTGTTGATTCAATTCATAATTATTTTAATAAACGACAACTTTTTGTCCGTATATTTTATTTTAAGGACAATTCACAGATGACACAATAATCTTATGACTCACCGTGTAATGTCCACTCGTGATCTTGTGACAAGCACATTATTTCCTTAACACTTGATTTTCCCCGATACCGTGCACAACAAACCCGTCGTGTTCATGAAGTCCATTCACGTCATTATCGTCTCAAACTAACTGAATTAAAACTCATGTTCGCCTGTACATTGGTCGTAAGGAACGCTGCCATTTCGTGGTAGGGTGTACGTACAATTGTAAGCAAATATCGTGATTGTGCAGCTTCCTGAGATGGGATGACATCACCGATATTTCATGACCCGTGTGTCAAGGCTCGTAAAATGTTCGTACATGCATCCTCTTCATTAAACTTATCATCCGTCTATAACTGATCGATTGATAAATTAGTTTCTTAATTGCTGATGGAAGTAGGTATCAAATGCTGCGTTTTTTCATGTGTTAATATTGTGTAGATAGCTAAGGCCGCAGTGTAAAAAAGTACGAGTATTATGACGGTATGTCAATGCATTCTTATTCGAAAAAAGAACTGTAGTGTAATTAATAGCCGCACGTCCGACTCAAAGATAGATCTCAGACTGCAGTCTTCAGAAATTTTATGGCGTAGCGGGCTCCTGTTAATGTCGATTTGGACTCAGAGCGTATATATAACAATTTTATATATTTCTGAATTAACCGATTGTTATCATGCCGTTACGCCAGATCCCGTCCGGGTGAGGCAAAGAGCATTGAATGTCCAATATCTCTACCCTCACAGACCGTACATACTTCTTCCATATTCATTACTCTCTGTTTCGGAGGTCCCTATCTTCTCTATCAGTCAGTACTTGATCTGTATGGTCATGATAGGTAAGCATTGACCTCCCTCGGTACCTGCGTCCAACAATATTTGTGTCAACATCAGCATTTTCTATTAATTCCTTATACCGTTGAGTATCAATTAATATTCGATTAACACCCGATTTAGAGGTTTTCAAAGTCTCAGTGTCTTCAAAATTTCCTAATCTCCACACACCCGCCGCGGGATCCGTCCCCGCGATACGATCTCGCGCGCCGGACGCACAATGGGCGAGTAATTGACGAACCATGACTAGATAAAGTCCAGTTTCTGAGACCCACATGTCCCTCAATTGTCTCTAAATATTCTAGTTTATGTGGACCGGATTCTTTGACCGCCTCGTTGATATAGTGTTTGGTGATAAAGAGGTCCTCGGTTCGATCACCGGTTCTGACAAATGTTACAGATTTTTCTAAATTGAAATTTCCAGTAGCGTTATGGAGTCTGTACTTGTATCCATTGTATGGCAATAGGCTCATAGGGACGTATATAGGCATTGATGAAAAGTGGGAGCATCAAATTTTACTGCCTTCCCTCTTAAGAGAAATATAGGAGTGATGTTTTATTATGTGTCCCTAACGTACAGAGATATGATTGCACAAAATTGGTGAATCAGAATAGGTAATCTAAATTCACATGTTCAACCAAGAACCAAACCCAAGAATGACTAAATTCATATGCTTAGCCGAGAACCGAACCCTGAATCTATTACGCGCTCTTTTAGCAAGGTGACAATTACATCAAAAGCGTTGTTTGCAAAATATTAGATACCAAAGTGCATAATCTATTAAACATGTACCAAAACTTACTAGCGACTTACCCAGTACGAGGCTCCCGGTTTTGCACAAATAGAAGAGTATTTTGGACTGATTTAATAATTTTGTCAGAAATTGTGTCCAAATAGATAATTTATATGTACAAAGACCAACCAAAACCACAGACTACCTGAACTTTGCATTCAGAAAGCTCCAGAAACTTAACACTACCATGATTTCAACACCGTGCACCATTTGTACTTTGAACTTAAAAGACCCAAAAAACCAATAGTAGGATCATCAATACGGAGGACTTCGTCGCTTCGTTAAAACATTCTTGATTATTCTTTTAAAAACTGCATGTCATTCGCCGATACAAGTTGGAAAACACACAATAAAAGCGTGACAAGGAAAATATATGAAAATCATCAGAATAATGATGATGTTGAAATTGTAAACCACAAAGCATTTTCTATGGGCCACGACAAATAATTCTAATTTTAAAACCCAATAAGTAGTGTCTAAATGACAGAAATGTAAAACTACTTCAACTATTAAGAACATTATGTGCAGAAAGTTAAAATTTTCGAGAGCGAAGTCAATGTCAGCAATGTGCCGTCTCTCCACACCTCGACACCTCTAATGTCGAACGTCGCTATATGCAATATAGATAATGGATACAGAAAATCCATGACTACAAACGCTACATTCGATCTAACAGCACCAAAATGTTAGCAACAACTTCCGCTCACCATCTGAGCACGACGAGCGTGCTGCTCTTCCGTCAGTCCGCTTCCGTCATTGATCGCGACCTCAGCGGGTGCTTAGATGTCACGATCACTTCTTGATCGTTCACGATCAGCTCTTGATCGTTCCCGGTCGAAAGGTCACGGCTAACGCGCCGCCGCGTCGCCGCTGTCCACATGTCACGGACATTGCGACTTTAATTGGCGTGACATTCGGTTGATGTTATTAGATGGCATAGATGTAAAGGGGAAGAATTATTTTTATCATTATATCAACATTTCGGATCCCCTACGGGATAGGTACAGAGCATTGTGCAAAGTATATGGATCCGTAGAGACCTGCCGTAATTCTTTTGCATTCATCACTCTCTCCATACAATTTATATAAAGTATTATCATATCGTATATACTAACATTGTGTGTGTGTTATTTATGTACAAAAAGTATGGGGAATGTATTCTTACTCTGTCCCGATACGGATTGTAACCATTTCGGGCTAGACTAACCATTCCGTAACATTTTATTCCTCACTTCAGCTCACAGACGTCCACAGCTTAATATTACCATACGCAGAACGTCGCCGTAAGGAGGCTCCTCTATTTTCGAGGTCTACCGATACCCTGACGCCCCGTTCAACTCGTTGGTCTATGTCGTTGTGTTATCTTTAAATTAAATTTTTCGAATTATTACTTTATTTGTTTCGTTAATTTTCGAAGAATCCCTTGAAAATTACACTCCCCTGCCTACCTCTTTGGCGGATGACATGATGTAACACTTTTATTTATTTGAAAATTTAATTGAATTTATCAATCAATCGTACAATTCCAATTATCCAATTGACTTCCGTTGCGCACTCCGAACAAAATCGAGCTGTATAATATCACTATGATAAATATTCCGATTTTAATCGATACGGAACGTCTACTCGGAATCGAACGGGACGAGATGAAGACGAATTTAAACGAACTGACAGTCCTTTTGTGATACACACATAGCCGATCATCAATCATACTTTTTTGTCACCCACTCGTGCTAACATGACGAAATTATGTTCTTTGTAACGCGCTCCTTGACCATCGGGCCTAGTCATCTCGCCAACCCATAATTAGTTTTTAAATTGGATGCGCAACAATGAAAAAAAATATCAAAAGTCCCCGCAAACCGCGCCGTTATTATAGCTACGAACTAATTTTGTTATTTGAAAAATTCTTCCCGATTGCCATTGACAAATTATACTCATGGACAGTCGATGTAGTTACGCGGTCATTACACGTCGGTCGTTAAGGCATTTTACTTGTGCGTTTAGTTCAATGATGGTTCTAGATTGTGATAGATTATAAGTAAGAAAGTAACATCACGATTGTAAACCACGAGGACGTAGGCTGAGTGTAGTACACTCCAACGTTTCGCCAGTTACAATTATCCAATACAATATCCAGACTCTACAAATGTGCCCGGTGTATGTCAATAAGCTCACCGCCTGTTCCACAGTGGAACGTAAACGTAACTGGTGAAACGTGGGAGTGTACTACATTCATCTGCCTACCTCTTCTGGGACTACAGGCGTGACGTTACGAGCCACAACCAGAAAATCTAAATTAGAAAAATCCAGTAGTGCCCGACCCGGGATTTGAACCCAGGATCTCACGATCGGGAGTCGCGCTTGCAACCAACACGACCAACGAAGCAGCGATAAATATAAATAACGAGATATAAAAAATTGACAAGAAAGGCTGTTGAAAACCAGCTTCATTGATAATGCATCCGAAAGTGAACCGTCTGGTGTCGCTTAACATTACAAATCGTTTACGATCTACAGCGACCTCAGAGCTACCGGGAATCTATAATGGGTATAATAACCAACCGATACTATCCAGATTACAAGACATTTTAAATATCAGTGCATATAAATAAGATTAAGAGAGAACCAGATCTATCTTAATGGCATGCGACAAGTTGGATTTTCGTTATCATATGGCTTCTACAACATGGCGTAAAGGTGTTCGTATACTAGGGCGATTATAGAGATTGAACGTTGGTTATATTTTGAGAATTTAATTAATTTAATTGTTACTTGCTTTTATCTACACTTTTTATTTATCGTCTAAAAAAAAGGAATTTTGTCTAACCGATCAATAAAAAATAAATTTTACCACAGATCGCTTTATGTGTATGAAATAAATTAATGAAACATTTTCCACTTCGTGTTTTTTAAACAACGTCCAAATGTGTACTGGGAACTTAAAACGCAATCGTATGTGTTGGTATCGTATTTGATGCTTAGGGACCACTTCCGTCAATACACACCTGTCTTCAATCTCAAATCTACTTGTAACATTTCTGCCAGAAGACCGAGTTGAAACGCCGAACCTCCCAATACGGTAAAATTAATAATATAATTAATGTTAAGGCAGGTCGCAATGTCGCTAATTGAGACCAGATCACGGTAGAGAAAATATATTCGCGTGCTCTAAAACTTCCATCCAATCGGTGCAAACCTCAATACCTCACATTACATTTCAGCGATCCCCTATCATCGTTTCAACCCACAATGGAGTTTACGCAACGTCCGCGTCCGCGATCGCCCGCTATCGGCGCGATAAAGATCCGTTAGATCCGTGCACAAGCAAAACGATACCGATTCATCATACTCCCGATAGCCCACCCGATAGCCGTAATAGACAAATAACATAACTAAATGTATTCATAAAAATGAAAGTCGTCCGTTGATGCCAGCGCTTTGCGTCACCGCCGCGACTTATGTCACTCGAGAGTTGGCGTCTTGTGTCAACGATTTATGTGTAATAACTAATCCTATGATACAAAAACTGCTACTGTGTAAGTTGTGTGTGATGAGTTTCATTTGTCGTCTGACTACACCACCGGAGTCGCTTGACGACTTTTAACAATCGTGGGTATCCATCGTAATGATTAATTCAATTTTTCTCTATTGACAAAAATAAGAGTTAAAAAAGCGAAAAGCAACTCTTTGCTTATAAGAATTTTTTTAACTCCGTCCTTGACAACGACTTATTATATACATCATTGCTTTAACCGCAGGTATTTAGGTAAGTCCCCACGCATAGGAACTTGGCCAGCGTGTTCGACTATGGCCATAACCCGTCCCATTTTAAAAGTGACACGGCGCCATCACTGGATCAACAAGAGTTGACAAAGATGATACGAATTGGTAAGGTTCAACACTTCTCATATTACTACTCATACTTTTGAGTGCCGCTTTGTATAACGTGGTAGGCACAGACGATGATAGAGGATGATCCCAACTTAATTAACAAAGGTAGGAGTTAATATTTGCAACTATATTCTACATGTTTTTGGAATTTAGACCATTGAATCATTATACATCTAGAACCAGAAACGGTCATTCTGCATCCCATGCCTATTTCTACACCGTAAGGATCCAATTCAAAATCCATCACAGACCCAATCCGACCTTAACTAAAACCATACAAACCCGCTTCAATTAACACCATTATAAATTCTATAGGAAATAAAGCGAGATCGCTGACCATTCACATAATATACCATTGATAATTAAAATCGAAACACTCGACAATCGCTCTGAATAATCGTCCATTGTGCATCAATCGGGCATCGAACGCGGGGCGCATCGGATGTGTCGCGGATGAAGAGCGGCTAATGAATGATACGTTGGCGTCACACATCAGCCGCAACACTTCATTAATGATGCGATTGACGGCACAGTGGATGACCACCGCGCGATTGTTTCTGGCCCGCGACTTGGGGCTAGGAGATCGGCGGATTGGAGGCACGCTAAACACCTGCCGTTAATGCGCTAGATCGCCACTCATGTTAAGTTTCATGGTGAATTTGACACGGCATTCACCTATGGGAACCTTCATTTCTCCTTCATTGTTCTTAACAAATGGCGGACTTAATGTGAATCGTCTTCTACCAGTCAATCCAGTTGACGGTGGAAATTAGGAGCGTTCAGAAAATGTTTCCTCATAGTTTAATCTCCAATACAATTATGTCAAATATCATTTCGTAGATCCAGGTATTAATAGTAAATAATATGATATATTTCGTTTCGTTATTCGTATAATCCACTTTGTTGACTGAAGAAAAGCAAATTGTAATACAATATTAGCAATTTTATGGAAAAAACAATTTCTTTAGAACTCATTTTTGCTGGTACCATGCGGCTGAATATGCGAATATTACACGAGAAGTTTATAAAAAGAATGTTACTAGAAGAACCGAAACCCGCAGACAAGGTAAGTAGCTCGTTCTATAGCCGTATCACACGAGAAAAACGTATTTAAATCACCCTGACGTCTTGTTCAGGGAAGTTTGAATATAATGGCGCCTCCGTGAGAGGTGTCTTCGGTAAATAAAATTCATGGGACAGGCGTGATCGACAGGTCTCGCCGCTGGCCGTTCGAAGAATACTTTAGTATGTGGAGCGAGGCAATGGTTATTGTACTTGACAATATCAACATTAGGTACTCTTTCGTCATGACCATCAACGTTATTTCTACGCCACAGGTCAATAATGTCTCCTCTCAAGATAAGATTGATCAAGAGCACTTTGCTATTTACGTTTATTCCAATTAATCGATTAAGTTTTCCGATAAATTGACTTTAGTTTCCAGTGTTCACATCTCACGCTGGTCTTATCGATACAGTTGTCAATTTACCATAAGCATCTCCAATCGTAACTCAGAGTCCGAATTATCAAAGCAATATTGTGCAAGTTTTGGATTCCACCACATTGGCCTGGTACCGGACCTCCTACTTCGGAAAATTATATAGCATTATAAAAAAATTATATACGCAGAGATTTCCTCAAGATGTTTCTGTTCGCAGTCGTAGCGAGTCATGTTTAATTTACGAATTATTTTAATTATTTTAGAATGTCTTGATGGATGTTGTAAAAAATATTTTGTATTGCGACAATAGATAGATCCATAAATCACGATTCCAATTATGTGATACGGTTTTTGTCATTTGATAAAACCAGAAGAAAGCTTTCGCGGCACAACGATGATTTTTCCAACATGAACCGCCAATGCTAATTTTACGTTTTTTAATCTTCACGAGGTCATTGAACAAAACAGGACACACTAAACCGTTTGACGTCACGAGTGATAGCCACAAAGTATTATTCACATGTCGTTTTATTTGTTAAGTTTCATCGTCAAAGAACTTCGACACTGGGAATGCATCAATCGGATACAACACGAAATATCGAATCAATATCTTCATATTGCGTATTCGAAACTGAAGAAAAAACCTCACATACTCAAACGTCTATCAGCGTGTGACGAGCGTTGTCATTTATGTCACTGCACATGACAACAAATATTTTTATTCGAAAATGATTCTTACTATTCAAGTGTTATGAATTATTACATCACTTTATGGACTACATCAATAACGTTGTATGTAAAATATCCTCTGTTTATTTGCGGTTGGGAAAGTTCAAGTAAATGGAAAATGATACTCAAGTACAACGGCACAAGGGTGTATGTTGTTTTGTGCGCTGTACAAGTAAATATGTACATATACGTCGGGATGTCAAAGCGTCGCGAACGAGCGCCGACGCAGGACAGTCTCGTGCTGAGAGCAATCTCAGCCGACCTCGTGATTAGGGTTGGGTGTGTCCAGGTGAAAGTTGATATGGAAATATCGATTATTTTTTATTATAATCATCATTAACACTTTCATCGTTCCACTGTTAAGGGGCGCCTGTCCGAGTGAGAACGGTTAGGCCCATAGTCAGCGAAGTTCGAGTTGGCAGACAAGTGTCATATTGTAATACTTAAAATGCTTATTAAGTTGGTATTAAATCCCTTCATCTATTTTCTAGTAGTCCTGTTGCATTGTGAAGTAATTGCGGACATTAGCTAAGCACTTTGTTAAAATTATTCGTGCCTTACCGTATTTCTCTAACACATTATCTAAGCCTGATCAACGTGCCTGAGCTTAACATCAGAAATAGATACATGGAAGTGGCCATTGCTGTTCATTATGTAGTTCTAATTTACTTAGAAGTTTGTAGATCATTCTGGAAGGTTCTCGAAGTTTCCCTCGATATCGATATCCTGAGTGTAAAAGTGCAATGACAACATCATTACTGTCTCGACGGGGCGCTGGGTCGGAGAGCCGAGACAATCTGTCAAATGGAAAGAATCACAAGCCAACTTGCACCGCGGCCCTATTAATCATATTTCGGTCTTTTTTTACCATTTCCGAAACGTGTGTTCTCTCGGCTAATGGCTACTATTCTGACGCTATCATCACAAAATTCTAATACGCCGCCTATAACAAAACGTTAAGGTCCATTTTGCGTTGGCTCGCAATTCATACGTGCCGGTCTCGAGCGAGCCTTTTAAACAATACTTGTCGCTTGATTCGAAATGTCATGTTTTTAATGATAAAATCTTGACGAAAATTTTTGTCTGACGGGGTCAACGCAGGTCTCAACAAGCTCTTCAATTACATTTGACACAGTTCGCGTGCAATACTGGACTTGTCAATTTGTTCTCCGCGGGGAAATATTTAGATCATGTATCTGTTTGATTAATTTGATTATGTTTTGGCGTGTCGAAAGCGTTTGCGTAAACAAAGAGACACGACTTAGTCCGTTCTTTGTTTGTTGGTTTCAACATTCTTTGGTTCTGCGTTATCTCGGTGCACGCTTATGTCTCGGATCGTGGAATTATTGATGATTGGCAAAAATCTTGAAACGTCGATTGTATTGGTACTTTTAAAATTTTTTGATTTGCTTAAAAAACTGAAAAACTTGTGATGTAAAAAGTTATGGTAATCTAAAAATTACCATTAAACAGTTATTCAAAAATTAAAGGTTTCTCTTGAAACTTAATCTGTCCCGAGGTTTTATTTCACATAGGTAGGCTTATAAGAATTGAATTATTAAATAAAACTCATTTTAAAAGCTATTACAGGCAATTAAAGAATCAAAAATAGCCGAGAAACAGATCTGAGGTGTAACTGAATCAGGTTTGTAAGGATAGAGATATTTGGCACTCGGTGCTCTCTGCCTACCCCGTGAAGGACCGGCGTGAAGATATGTTTGTGTTATGGACTGCTTTTAATTAGTAATAGTCATATTACCAATTTAACGGCAAATCATACAAAGACCCGTAACAGCAATAAGTCTAGATACGCCTCAC
>DWTQ01000127.1:0-10063 GCA_018244875.1 Ardaris sela periphema | reverse complement strand
GTGTTATTATATAAGTTATTATTACTTATGATCAAAATTAACCAAATTTGTCTAATTAAATACATGTTGTTGGACTGCCTCTTTGGTCATGTTGGTTGCAAGCGCAACTGCCGATTCAGAGGGTCTGGGTTCAAATCCCGTGTTGGGCCCTATTGAATTTTTCTAATTTAGATTTTCTAGTAGTGACGCGGACTCTGGATATTCTTCCGGTGTATGGCAATAGGCTCACCACCTATTCCATAGTGGGACGTAAACGTAACTGGTGTATCGTGAGAGTGTACTACACTCCTCTGCCTACCTCTTCGGGGATTACAGGCGTTAAATTAAGTTGTTTGATCCCTGATTATGGAATTTAATCCAATTATTTACAAACATGAACGTATATTTTTTTTATTATTTTTAACTTAACTTTTTTATTTATTCTTGAGATTATATTCTTTTACGATGGTCACCTACAGACATAAAAAAACTTATAACGTATCCCGAATATTGTTCATTTTTGTTTTTATTTTTTAATTTGAGTTATCAGCCATTAATCCTCCATTGCTAGATTTAGAATTTAATTTTGTTTTCTCGGAATAATTATATTATCCTAAATATATAGGATTATTCCTCGCAGACTCAATAAATAAACACGAGTCCGACAATTGCATGAAGATTAACGTCATAAGGCGTAATCCCATTAAAAAAACTATCGCTAAAAGCCCGAGGGCACAAATTGTATTGCGTGATTACTCAACACTACACTCGCATATGCAATTTTGGCTTACAACACAAACCCGCCTTTATTGCGGTGGAGTAAGGTTGAAAACCATCAATATAATCCACTACAGGACGACGCCTAAACTATATGGTGGAAAAAATAAGGTAGGAAATGCCAAAATCACATGTCAATATGACGTGCAACAATTGTGCTTTTTGAATTATTTTACGCACATCTCGAGTGCCCTCGATGTTGCCAGCGTATGACGTGCGGGAGACATCAAGTGATCGAGACTCGGGTCTTCGAATGCATAGCGATGTTATTGTGTTCGTAACTTGGTTTTGACACCTATTTTATTCATCTTATTCTATTTCCCCTACGATATTTTTGTATGTATTAAAGAAATTATTTAGATATATTCGCAAGCATGTATAGAAAAAACAACGCTACGACAACAATATGGATGCGATATGCCTCCTAAAGCTCTTTGAGAAAGTTGAGTACTAGATTATAAAGTTTAATAGCTGCCAGCCTGAATGTCTATATCTATTTTTGCCGCAAAGCAGCAGTAATAATTCCAGTGATGACGCTTTCCTCCTCCTACATATCCTCGCCCCTGTAAAGTACCGGATCCTAGTGATAACGCTCTAATCCTGATATAAATCAAGTTTCGCGAATTTATGAGCCCACTGAGCACATGTACACATTCGTAAATTATCACGAGACTTGCGATTAAAAAACAAAATCCCGCCCTTTTTTATCTACGCTCGGTAGACGACATTTTTTATCTGCCTTAGCGACTTAAAATATGTATATAGCGTTAATATTATAAAAATAAAACATGTGTATTATTTATTAAAAATATATAATCATCATAAAAACAAAAAAATATTTTTTCTGTTACAAAGGCTATTTCCTTATCTTGAGTGTTATTTAAACAAATTTATATTGCAAATTTTTTTATTACTGAGTTTTCCATCATACATCGAGCCAATTAGTATTGATGCTTGGTACATGCAGTAGATAAATAATAATAGTTACGCCGCAAAATTAATTGATCAGCTTTGTAAAAACTACAATCTGGCCTTATACAGTACCGTTATGTATGTACTTACCACACGAGAAATACAATAAAACACCTGGAATAGAGTCTAACAAACTTAAATACCTCAAACTTTTGTCTATAACACTGATTAAAAATCGTCAGGACGTCAAGTTTTAAAAAAAATTACACAAAAGAATTCTGGACACAGATAACCTATTGTCCTGCCAACACGTGGCGGTGTTGTCATATCACTAAACATTTTTTCTTTTTAATATTCTCGATTCTTACTACTGTCAGACATGTTATTATTATTCCGTGTTCCATTCACCTTTCTTTGAACAGACAAAGAGCTATCGGAACTATGGAATAAAAGGTAACATTATAGAAAAGGAACCGAGGATGCCAGAAGAAAAATGCTACGCGTTTATTCAAAGCGTATTTCTGATGTAAAACAAACTGACATCGAATGTAAATACTATTGTTGAACGTTGTCATCCGAAAAATAACAAGCAAAATGGATATTTAATGGGGCATTTTGATGAATAGGCGTACTAAGGTAGATAAACAATTCGGTGAATTGCGTGATCGTACACTTAATAACTTTAATAGCCATTACCAAATTAATAATTATATTTGTACAGTAGCAGGTCAATGGTATAATGATTTTTATAAATGTCTTCTTCGTGCGTAAATCAGTCATGTATAAAATAAAACAAGACTGGTATTGAAATAATACAGTTTATTTTAAAAAAAGTTACAGCTATTAACAGTTATTAACTGATCTGCCAACAAACCTGGATCAAATTGGACGAAAACAATGATATCCCGAATTTTTCAAAAATTTTACCATAAATTCAATTTCACCCAAAAAAGCATTGCTCGATAATGATCCCAATATTATGTGGATTTAAAAATATAGAAATTAAAGCTTTGTAAAGAAGTTCTGCAAATAATTCGTTTTCAATTCTAGGTAGTACATAATGAATGTATTTTACGAAATTTATTTCTCTGAGTGGATTTCTTGTGAGATTTGTATGTAAAAAAAGATCAGCCGTTCTTATCAGTTTAGTCCATAGCGTTCCAGTATCAATTTAGACGGCACTTCATTAGTAAATAACTTGTAGAAAACAACCAAGATACATTAGTAGGCACAAAAAGTATAAGTGGATTAGATTTTAGCAACACTAGCTCCGTTAGTTGTAACATAGTCTGAATGCCTAGGTAACAGCTCCCTCACAAATCGACCAACCTACCAACATAAAAAAAAGTATCACGTACTCTGTTGGTATTATAGAAAAGTATGTCTAATTGTCGTTTTAAAAAAAGAATCGAATATTCAATATTCATTTCCTTTTATTTATATTATACGCATGCAGCGACCACTGTGTATGTCCGTTTATTCACGGTGACACAAACATGTCACGGTCCTTCGGGTGACAATTTAAAGTTTGCGTTCCCTGAAACATACTACGGATTTTTCGCACTCTATGTATGTACAGTTAAGGTTCAATTTCGACTGTTCGACATAATATCGAAACGAAAATACAATTTGGCAGTATTAAAAACGGATCTCAAGTTTCGGTTACGTAACGCGCCCTGCGCGTGAGTGGAAAACGCTGCCGTTGTTTCACGGACGCTCATGTTAATATTGTCTTCGTAAACAAAAAAATACGCTGGATCCGAATATGAAATTGCAGGTGAGCACACATTGCTCATGATATGCGAAATTTTTTATAAATTTCAACGCTCGGCTGTCTTGAGCGAACGTGTCTCAGACACTAGGCGATGGCGGTGCCAAAGGTCTGAAAGCGGCGCTCATGTGAGAAGAGAACGATGGACGTGGAAGTAGGACGCCAGGTTTGTAAGAATAGAGATACTTGGCCCTCGGTGCTGTCTACCTATCCCGTGTGCAATCTGATGTGATGTTGCAATAATAATAGGTCAATTTAATTATGTGGGTTATTTCGTTATTTCAATTTGTTAGAGACCTCTCGTATACCGTACTAGTGATTGTTACTAATGCTATGCTGACATTTATGAAGTTATTTTAAACTATTAACCAGCCGCAACAAGCTGACAAGAAAAGTAGACTCATACTAACACTTTAAATGCGGCAATTAATTTCAAAATTCCCCCAACCCGCATTGGAACAGACAGCATGGTAATTCATGGCCTCAATCCGTTTCATTCTAAAAGGAGACTCGTAGTTAACAGTGGTGCTAAGAATTGGGGTGGTGACTTAAAAATTATCCGACGATAAAAGTACTGACAAAAGAAAAGAGTGCGCACAGTAAAACATGTTATTTTTCTTTTTCCTTCAACTAAAACACGGCAGCTTGTACCGAATGCCGGAGACTAAGTAAATAGGCACATATCCTTGTAAATAAACATGACATTTAAGTATATAAGCGACGGCCATGTTAAGTATTTATATTTCAATTTGCTGAAAAACCGCAATGAGTCAGCCGGTACTTAAATATGGAACAAGGCGAGAGCCAAGGAGGGGCGTGTTGAATAATGAAAAATTCTCGTGTATTTGTTGAAGCAGCCGTTGGTAGGCAGATTTAGTACGACATAAGTACATACGTTAATTCAACGTAGATTTATATGGACGTCTATTCCATGGGGGGATGTACGGGATACTTGTTGAATCATGCGAGTGTACTGTCCTCCACTGCCTACCTCTTCGGGGTGTTACAAGCGTGATGTTATACTATCTAGGTGCTATATTTATAGTCGTTTGAGCTGCCTGCATGGCACTGCTGGGTCGGGTGTTTCATGAAAATGTGATATGCCCGCAGAACGGCCCGCCCACCTGCTCCAGTGCAAATTCTCCGAGTTTTATGTTCGATAGCGGAATAACAGCAGCGTTATTGGTGATGATGACGTTAACAGAATTAATAATACATATTTTCACTGCACGTTTCAATTAATAGAATAATTTGCAATATTTGTTATTAGCATAAATATAAAAATATTCCGTGCCGGTGCGGATTAAGAATACATTCCCTGTCCCCTTTCTGGAATACAGGGTGCCGTAAACGGGGACGAAGCCTGGCGTTGACAGATCGCGGTATGGCGCGGTCCGCCTAGGCACGGCTAAGTGCCCCGGCGGCCTGCGAGCAGCAGCGCAGGCGTTGCGAGAAGCTGTGCTCTGCGATCCCCAACCCGCATGCACAGCTTGGGGATTATGGGCATAACCCCTCAGGGGAGGCCTGTGCCCAGCGGTGGACTGCAATAGGGTGATCATGATGATGACAATGAAATAAAAAAAGTCCACACTACCTACAATAATGTTACAAAATAGTACGTACTCGTTCCGAATGTCTATTGTCGATTACTAAGTAATACACATTACCGATTTCACGGATTGCTACTGTACTGCCGTAATACCGGGCTCAAGTATCTTAGTGCGATACGGCATGGAGAACACGAGCTGAATGCAGCCGTAAAGAGCGTGACGCAAAACACAAGTGCGCCGTGATAGTTCCCGAAATGACGACGGAGTTTTGTGAATGAAATAGTTTTCGGGGTCGCTCGCGGAGTTAGAATAAAAGATTTTTTTGAAGGGTTATGAACTTGAAGATTTAATTTTCAGGTTTAATGTAATATTACAGTGGTGTAATAATATGTGACTGATGTATTGTACAGTAAATAACTTTATCGTGCAATTGTGTGTATTGAACTGTGAACCAAAAGTGGTTGAAGTAAAGATCTATTATTATTAGTTTAAGTCAAGTCAATCCAAGACTCCGAGGTGCTTATTGTGAATTAACAAAAAAAAATTCCAAATACGCATTTTTCAGGTTCCGTCAGTTAGACAAAACAGTCTTTTTGTTATACATACGAACAGAAAAATACATTATTAGTACTCAAACATGCAAACAAATTAAGTACGCACTTAAATTAAATTAATGTATACGGAACACGTCGTTCACTTAGCGACTTGCGCTTGATACTACCTGTCTCTACTGTACCGATATTCTACAAAACTTCCGGTAACATAAAAGGAGCTTGCCAATTCGACACGCCCATATAAAATATATTATCAATCTATAATCGCAAATATACGATACACTATTGAATCTAAGTTATTGACAACGAACATGTTTTTTATACTTCAGTTACCTACCTGTAAAAAAAGAGTATGTATTATGTTTAACAATATCAAACTTTTAAAAGAACTGGCAGTAATTTATAATAATGAATTGAGTATTATTATATTGATTGTGTATTATTATAATTGATTTCGATAAATAGATGTACTGTGACATTCTCAGCGTGTGAAGTCAGTTAACGTGCACCTACTTGGCGTGGCGGACTCATCTTAACCCTGCTCGTACCTAGAGACCCGTGTCTAACAGAGGAACTGTGAAAGAGTTGATGATGGATAATATAAGTACCAAAGAAAAGGGAATTATCATCGTAAGACCTTATTTTACTTTATTTTACCTCGGGTTACAAGGGATAACACGCATCTGGTGCTCTTACTCTTAGGTGGAATTTTATAAATTCATACATTAATCCATAGCTGTTTCTTGCATCGTAACAAATGTCACAAGCTCTTTAAAATTTAAATTTGTCAGAAATAAAAGTTTCTTTTAAAGAGCAGTACTGTCAAATTGACCTCAGTTGTTTATTAAAGTTGTTAATTGCAACAAACAAGTCAATGTCGCGTACAATTGGACATTAGAAATGAACACTTCAATGCAGTATAAATATTTGCCTCACTGAGCATCAAACCAGGGATACATTGAGCAAATTCGACCCCCTTCACACCACGCCGTGGAACTCGTTGCACAAGTGCAGTAACTTCCGCTAACATTAAAGTATCGTCCCGATCCGACACGCCCAAGTTCAAATGTATTGTCGACTTGGATATTCATTCGAAGCCTGTGCAAAAACTATTAAAAATACCCAAGTTGCAGTAGGAAGTTGCGTTCGTTCACACTATTAATCATGAACAGCTTTTGAAATATGAAGAATGTTGGAAGTACAGAGAATTACGGATGTTATGGCAGGACTCTCATTGTAAGCTTACAATAAAATCGTAGTCCGAAAAGTAATTATGATCTTATTCAATCTTATTCGATTTATTGCAACTGAAACGTCTTCAATTATTACATATGAAACGGCTAACTCCGTATATAAAAATACTTTTATTGGGATGGCCCGACTAGTTTTTTCAAACCGTAAATTTCTAGATCTTACACTGCTGACAAATCATCTGAATTAAATATTACAGAAGATTGAATATTACAGTAGCAACATTTAATATTAGACCCTGCATTTCTAGTCTGTTCCTACATTCATCACATTGAAATAATCACATTGAAATAATAAATTTACAAAATATTTTAAATATCCTTTTAGATCGTCTGTTTTTCAGGTCATGATTTTATAAAGTTACTGATGATGTAATTATAAGGAACATTTTCAAGATAGTCTCAGTACTAGGTATAAAATGTATTATATTTTTATATGTGGATGGCTTGCTAATTGCTTGTACAATGTAAGCCCAATGGCTTCCATCTGTTAAGTCGAACGAATATTTGTACGGCACTAATACTTCCTCAATGCGAAAGGATCATGCAATTCGCTACGCCCGTATTAAAATATATTATCAGCTTGAAAAAAATGTACAATTTACGAATTTTATTACTGTCTTTATCGTAGAAAAAAAAACATCATCACACAATGTTCGCACAATCCATCAAGCGCTGATCCAATAAACCTCAACGATGCGCTTTTGAAATGGATTGGATCTGGTCCATTGTCGGTTGGCCGGCGGCGGTGGCCCGCCGGTCCTGGTTGCCATGGTAACACAATGGTCCGCCAACGATTGTACAATGAATGGAGCGGAAGTGAGCGGTGTCTCCGCGCTGCAATAGACGCGGGCACAGGAACTATTGAGGTCGCAGTGGAAATGTGTTGCACCGTCTACATAACAAAACTTCAGATATGTTCGATTTTTGCATTATCGCGAAACTGTTTCGAAGATTTTTCATTTTTGTATACTCGCTGTTTTTATTAACTCACGTTACTTTGTCATTTATTGTCACTGGTATTGTAATGATCATTAATATTCTGATCGAATTGCAAGTCGACAATTGAATACGAAATTAAAGAAGCCACAAGCCCACGGACACGGCAAATGGCTTCGTGCAAAAGATATTCTATTAAAGTGACTAAAAAGAATTATGTTTTATTTTTCTAACCCTACATTCGCTAATGTCTACAAAGTACGAATGTATAAAAGGGAAAAATATTGCCCAACAATACAACGCCCCCCATTCAACGCCAACGGTATTGTTGGGATCCTTGTAGGGAAAAAAATCTGCGCACAGTGTTGCCATAGCTATAAAATCAAACATTTTATTAAAGGTGGAAATAATAATGAAATATGTATTACACGGGTATAATGTTGTTAGCCCCCGTTCAGATGTGAATGGACCTTTTTGGCGCTGCGTTTGACTTGTACCTTGATGCTTTTGTTCGGTATAGACCGTGAAATCAGTCGAGAATCATGATTGATTTATTGTAGGCAGACAGAAAGACACCCAGTCCCCATCCTACCCTAAGCGATTGATGGTTTTACTAATTACAGGGGTGGGTTTTATAAGTCGATTATGACGCTGTATTGTTAAGGGTTGCGATGACGTCGTAGGACGCGTACTGTGTTGAGATAAAGTTGCGTATGTGTTTATGCAATAATTTTCGAAATCATTCGTTAATAAAGCCTTATCATCTGGCCTTGTATCGGACGGGGCGGACGGACTGGGGGCGGGATGTCTCTCAGGGCGAGAGGGCCCATGGTCATGGTTCATCCCACTTGCCAGATTGGCAGATTTCAGATACTTTCAAAAAGATTATGGAGAACTTCTAAAGTGTACGAGTTGTATCAATAGGTACGGTGAACGTTTACATCAAAGTCAGAAACACCACTAGACCGCTGTGTGATAAGCATTAATAAAATAAATAAACGAGCGCGCACTCGCTGATTTTTATGTGACCAATATTCTACATGTGATGTTATATGTATGTATGTTATATGTATATATGTACATACGAGTATGTATATGTGTATATACAGATATATTATATATATGTATAATGACTATATGTGTACGATTTCTATATATGTGTAGGAATATTTTGTGTATGTATGCACCTACGACATGCTCTATCCATCACCCAGGGTTGACTGGGAGAGAATGCCATTAGGCATTAAGTACGCCCTTGTAACCCTTAGCTTAAGGTGTTGTAAAAGTTTATATAAATAAATATTTTGCACGTGATCAATATTCTACTCGTGACCAATATTCTACACGTGACCAATATTCTACACGTGACCAATATTCTACATGTGACCAATAATCCACATGTGATCAATATCCCTCGTGTAGCTAGCAGATTAAAAACACGCCACAACTCAACTTATGCACAAGTAACATTTGCATTCGCCATCACCCGTTTTCCGATATTCTCTCAATTAAAATATAGCTTCATCAAGGTATTGCACGCTAGGATGCCGATGGAGTAGTCAAGTCTCCGAAACCGGCGCGGGCCTGCATGTATAAAGAGAGCGGTAAATGTCGAAGGAGCACGTCAGGTCTGAAAGAATCGAGACAATAGGCACTCGTGCCCTCTGTCCACTCCGCAAGGGATCTGGCGTGACAATGTAATTGTACACTAGTGTTAACGAAAACATTCTAGAAGAATCCAAACGAATTTGACATAACTAAACACGACTACGACCACGGATTCCTACGCTATGGATATCCGCTGTTAATTGGTGACGTTCATTAACCGCCTCATGGGTTTTGTTAAGTAAATTTCGCGTGTGTAGACCTACACATAGTTCGTACAATTATAATTTTCGAACACAAAACCATGTGTAGAAAGCGTTACTTTCTCCAAACTCGAATTGGGTTTTACGCAATATAGATTCCTTTTGCTGTCCGCAATCTCCACTAGCAGGCAATTGAACCCTTATTCCTTAGGTGTTAAGGGTGCTAGGTGACGTTGAGGTATTTCATGTCCGCTAAAGTCGTAAGCGGCTTTTGTGGCGTCGCTGAGAAGCGAAGCCGGTTTTCACTAATTAATGTTAATCAAATAATGTCCTCTTCGACAACACAACTAGCCGTTTCCGGCCGTGGGAAATATACCTAAGTGCATTTTCTTATTGATAATTATAAATTCACACGCCACCGGTGAGTTGGTTCGGAGGTGCTGCCATAATTATGTTCATTGTTAGTATTGCTGGGAGTCAAATAAATGTATAATATAAAATTAACATGTAATAAAATATAAAA
>DWTQ01000126.1:0-10072 GCA_018244875.1 Ardaris sela periphema | reverse complement strand
CTGTTGTGTTTGACTACCTCGTTGGTTGTGTTGGTTACAAGCGCGACTGCCGATCGGTAGGTCCTGGGTTCAAATCCCGGGTCAAATGCACTACTGTGTACTATATCTAAGTCAAAACTTAAACATTCAATTGGTACCTACGTATACATATATGTATTTATATCCCATATATTTGATAAAATATTATTATAAACAGGACTATTTTATTATATCATAAATGTACGTTTTCATTATTTATCGATATGATAGAAGTTTTCTGTTAAAATTGTTTGAGCCTAGCTTATTTTCTTACTTTGTAACAGAGTTTAAAGCTTAGCTTAGAAGGAGAATATATTTCGCTTACAACCGATCTGTGCAAACATCGCTTAAAATATTCGTTTGACGCTCGCAGTGAAGTTTATAGTTTATTCTTGGAGGTTCGTTGTATAACGTCGAGGTGTGCTCTGATGTGTATAGAAACGAATAATCCAAGTACGTATGACAAAAAGTTCGGTCGGGAGTCTCGCATTGAAAGTGCAATGAGAATGTAGCTATAGGTTTTCATGTGAGGTTGTTACGCGAGCTAGGCGAGGCCTGGCTGCGTCCGGCGGGCGGGCTTGTCCTCAACTAGGCGGCCGGCGGTCGCCTCGGTCCCACTAGTAGTACGGCACGGGGCCAGTCGCGTGGCGGACGCGCGTCGCACTCAGTCCGTGACGGAGCGGCGCGCGCAACATAAACAACGCGTAGCAAGCGATATAAACACCGAACTTTGCCGGACTTGTGTGTGCGAACTGTGCTTATAGACGTCTCGAGTGCACTTTGGGTGACAGTGGGGGTGTTTGGCGAGAGTCTGGAGCGAAAGTGGCGCTCGGAAGCGGGCACTTCTGTTTTACATAATAGTTGATAGCCCGGCTTTCGTAATTGTTGCGTGACACCAGTGAGTACCACTTGATTTACTTGCAATTGCTTTTCATGTGTCATGTATAAATCTTAGCAGAACTACGCTTCTTGACTCTTAACTAAGGTAGAGTAAGATAGCGTTAGATTTGTAGAGAGTATTTCTATGACTAGATTGATGCTTGTTTACGTTGTATATATGTGGAACTTTATTTTATCCTTTAGCGGACATTTCTATTAATGAGAAACTTAGCGGCCCTTATTTTTAAAACAGATACAGTTCGTGGCGATCAGTCACGAAGTTTTGCCATTAAAGGCGGCAAGCTATCGGTGTAATCTGTACACTTAATCTTCAAGGTGAGAGGCTCTAATTTCGACAAGGGTTTTTGAAGTGAGAGAAATTTTGAAGAGAAGGCGTTTATTAAACTTATCAAAGTAAATAACGCAGCGTGAAACAATATTAAACATTTCCTACCCGGTAATTTACTTATTATTTTTCTTTATTATAAGATTATAAAGAGCATTTAAGTAATCGAATACAATAATATAATCATTTTATACTCCAAACATTGTAAAGTACCAACAAATGATTTAATCAAAACCACGTTACATTGTTCGCAGTCACGACTATTATTGTTCAGAAAATTACAATAATAATTTAGTTACAAATTTGATTGTTTCTCATACAATTTGTTCATTCAATATTAATTTTCCTAAATTACATAATATTACAGTTATAATAACCCATATTCTGAGAATTATTAAAGTTACGATCAATAAACAATCCCACTCTTTATCCCTAACTGATCTCTACGCGCATATCGTCTTGAGAACGGTATCTGTCTAAAAGCCGCGCAAGCGCATTACACCCGGATATACAGTAAATATGAATATAGAATGGTAAAAAAATCAACGTCTATATATATTTTCCCCGTGAACAGTGGGTAGTTTGAAGAAATATATTCTTTGTAGAGTACTCTAAGATACGGTACTTCTGCCCTTTGGACGCCTCGTTATCAGATCGTGGTAGAATGTAAATGCGCACTAGTGGTCTTAACAAAAAAGATTCAAAAAACATAATTGGGTTTTAGGCGGTTGGAATTGCAATCTATTTGTCGTCCCCGCCGTAAAGGGCTTTTAATGAGAAATCAAATTTGAACAGTGTAAAGTATTACCGAGCGCAAGTGCTTCCTTATAAAATGTATGTGTGTTATTTTGACTGAGTTTCAACATCCACCAGTGAGGTTTTTCTTGTTAACCAAAGTTGCTTGTCATAAAACTTGTAATGAATATTAATATAATTTTTTCATGTCGATGATGTTTCTGTAGGAAGTTAAGGTGATAAATGCACAATATATGAGCATTACTTGTGGATTAAGCGGAGTTAAAATTTTAACTGGTTAAAAATACCTCATTGTTATTCGCTTTTGTTGTTTCTCGGAGAAGTGTTAAATTACAGATTTATTGTTAAATATAAGCCATTAGTTAAATGTTTACGATACCATAGCGGTAACTTCAGTCTGATAGCGATGGGCGATCAAGCCACACCGCGGTCAGTATCTAAACGACACATCTGCGGCCATATCGCCACGATGGCGACGCCTCTCGTTAGATGCCGCAGAATTCGCATAATGCACGGACGTACACTGAAGCATCTCGACGAGAGATATAATAATAAAGGATTTGAATAACGGATACATTGAATAATAATAGTGTATAAGATTTATTTTGTAATCAATAGCGCAATTAAAATAAGACTATTATTTGAATTGTAAATGAAAATTATTGAATAATAATAGTTTTTAATATTGTTACTATAATATTATTAATTATTGAGAATTTAAAATAAAGAGTGAGATTTTGAAATTAATCAGAGTTGATAATAAATTGCACGAGAATTTTAAAAGAATATTCGTTTTAAGATACGTATCGTGTCGTATCGTGTAATGGCACATGCGCTCCCGTTGAACTCTATTGTACATGAAAGATCGTCGCTTGCGCAATGTCGTTTGTATACAGCATACATTATGTAGAGTACTTAAAAACTACACTCGAAGTACTTTAAGGTATTTTTGGAAAAATTTTTTTGGTGGACTAATATTTTTATAAATATACTGAGTACTGGTTTATGTAAGATTGTATTGGTACTACGAATACATATAGAATAATTCTTGTTAAGAACTTATCATCATATCTTCAGTTAATTTACCGTTGAGATATATTAACTGTATTTGTTAAATATATATTTGTTATATATCTATTTGTTACATATCTATTTGTTAAATATCTATTTGTCAAATATATATTTCTTAAATATCTATTTGTTAAATATTGTATTTCTATTTGTTAAATATTTGTTGAATATTGTATAATTATTGATCGTTAACTTCCTCATTATATCGATTACTTGAAGAAAGGATGGAATGAAAAATTAATGAATAAAATGCCTGCTTCATTAAAAACCCATAGCGCACAAAATTCGAACCAGAAGGTCAAACACCCTTGCTAAGTACATAAAATCGTGAGGCGGCGCTGGCCATATAGAAGATAATATGAACAGACCACGAATATCGTCTTATTAGAGAAAACTTATGGTCTACGTAAATGGCCAATTACAATAGGAATCGTTTCCTAACTTAGCAGTTATGCTAAACTTGGTCCTGCCTGGTTCCCGCCCGCGGCTTCGCCTTTAATGATATCCAGATCGACGGTCTTCGGGTAGTTGGCTAGAATGCAAGGTTCGCTCTAAATGAATCTCAAGCACTGCTTTGAACAATTGTGCTTGAAATATTTTCATCAATACAGCTTTTCATAAACATGACAAAAAATAACATAACATTCTAGGAAGTGTTATTTTACGAAGTTTTTTACTCTGTCCGCTCAGCACAAGTATAGAAATAACGTAGATGCCAAACAATTATCAGAAAAATTGTCTTATAACATTTATAGATTAAAATTTTCATATAAATAATAACAAAGACATTATCTACCCACTTAAAAGCGAAGTCATGCATAAATACCGACTATTGCAACTTGTAGCATTGTGCAAAATTGTGGTAACGTTATTTTTATTAACGAAAAAATACTTCCACATATTATATCTATGCATTGCTAATTAGCGACGTATAAACGATAAATTAATTAATGAAGTCTGTTAAATGGCCACGAGTATCCTTGAGATACAGTATTTAGACTGCATTTTTACATCGGTCATTGGACCACGGGAGAGTCCCGATCTATTGGCGAGTAAAACCGATTGTTTATTATAAAGTTCAATAGCCAAAGGTAAAAGCTGAAAACGAAATGGTATAGTCAATAAATCTGAAGTCGAAAGTAATGTGTTGTTGTCTTTCTCATTAGATTTGCAATGGATATTACGCAAAAGAATCGGAGAGACAGTGTGGCAGTCAAGCGTCGTTTTACCGCTCGGCAATGGATCGAGCCCTAAGGTCGGTCACCGTTAAAAATACATTAAAAATCGAAGACGTTCGCTGGACGTTCCACGGTTCATTATGCAATCGTGTCGGTATTCTTTTGTCTCGCCGCGAAATTTTACCACTGCGTTTCAAGTTATACTGATACTCGAGTGCAGCTGATGTTTTACGAAACTTGGACAAAATATATTGAACGCCTGTTAGATTGTCAGTAATGTACTCGTGAGAAATGCTTTTACTAAGCCACAGCTTACACTTTTCTAGGAGTCAGGGATCTCTGGTATAAGTGTAACACAGATTATAATTAATAAAAATATTATAATTATTATTGATTTATTGTAAACGAATTCATGTAAAACCTTATGTATAATTATAATACTATTGTAAACCTGAAATTTGTGATTTTTCAATTCAACATTACATTATCCAAATATACAAGTGCGTATATAATATTGAAGGTGTTAAAAAGCTGTAAGTATTATACATATATTTTGATTGCTGATTGTCTAACCGTGTGTTCAGAAACCCTTTCGGGGAGGTCTATGCCCAGCAGTGGGCTTTAACAGGCTGATGATGATGGTAATGACGACATTCTCGAACATTTTACTTTATGTATTTGCTTGATGAAACTAGTTTAATAAAACATTCTTATCCAAACTGTCATCGGCAATTTAATGAGTTTATCATACATCAATAAATAACGCACGATCTAATGGAATGTATGAGAACATCAGAATTCCATGCATGTTACATCATTACTGGTTTATGTTTGAATGCGTGCCCTTTTATTGGGACGGATTATGCCTACTTCACCCTTTATGTGCCACCAGATTTTTATACGCATCAAACGTCGTTTGGGGCAAGTTTTAATTATATCTTAACATATTATGACTATAACAGCACTTGTCTGAGGTATATTTTTCAATCGGGTGTGTATAGCTAAATGCGAAAGTATAAAAGATGTGAATAAATTTCAACATTATTCTGAAACCAATTTCGATTGACATAACAATTATGGTATTGTATAATCCTAATCGATTTAAAGAGGAATTTAGCGGCATAGAAATATTAATAATCTCAATAAATGTGTATGAATAATAATTATTACGTTGTGAAACGTAACTATAAATAATAAACAATAAGAGTTCTTACGTTTATAAAACTTTAATTAACAAATTGCAAGATATGATGGACAATGCTTTGAATACATAACTGGACGTTCTATTTTCATCCTGCATTTAGCATCACAAAATCACGTTCTAATTACAAATATTACCGCTGAAGGCATAATGGAAAACAATTTAAACTTCATTTCATATCCTCTTGATTACTACGATTGAAGAGCGCTTCGTGTGTTGTGGATGAATAATAAATATTTAATCGCCAGAACTTGAATTTGTAATTTGAATATAGAATTAATCAATATCATTTCTCTTTTGTCCTTTAGCAGTTAATGGGTCTGACTGTTGAGCCAGATGTTGTGCGTTCGGATGCCACATAGATAGGCATCAGTAAATTTCTGTACATAGAAGCAAAATAATTTATGTAAACATGTATTCGCTAAAATTTTTGTAATGGATAACCTTCCATTCACCATGTAACACGAATTGATGCCTGAATTGGGATCGAATCGACGTATGTGCTGTCCGCAGATATTATTATCGTTATTACATAACTTTAAGGATCTTGCAGACTATACACTCTAATGTGAAGTCAAAACGTGCAAAAAATACATTAAACTTCACTTAAAAACACATAAACATTGACATTTTAGGAGAGTACTCACATCGGCACAGGGGCAGGACGATGTTCATTTTATATAGCTGGTGTTCACAAGGGAAACAAAACGTTACGTGAGCTACAACAATCAGGCCGGCCACCCTCGGCCCGGTTTTTGGCGATTATAAATCGTTATGGCGTCGCCCAGCGGTCAGAAACGAGGCGTACTAATTGTATCGTTGGTCTGCAGATCTGGGTCGAAGTTCTGTACGTGCTCTCCATTATTCATGTCCGATTGTTACGTTGACGTAAAATCGTTAGTGACTATGTGAGTCATTAAAGAAATTCAACTTCGCGACCACTGGACATGTCTGTTCGGATTTTCCATTGCCAGAGATTACTCATATAATCATCGAAGTTATGAATATGACATTTCCGTGTTGACGTTAAGCGATGTGTGTAAATGCAATGTGTTAATAAGAATGTACTACACGTAGGTCGTAAAATCGTAGGTAAACATAGTTATGACGGAAACTTGATACCAAAACGACTACACAATTTTCATACTCGTAAAGTTTCATAGTTTTTTCATTTTTCATTAATCATTTTCATTAATCTTCATTATCATTCTAACCCCTATTATTCGTTACATTTCTATATTATTAATGATCAATAATGGCTAAGGTATAAAAAGTTAGGTAGTAATATTATTTGCTACAGCTAATTGAAAAAACTCTACGTTTTGTTAAGTGCAATGAAATAACTATTTTTTAATTTTACTCATTAGTCTAATGGATTCAGCTTAAATTCAGTTAACGATGAGGCAAATTTTAGGTACCTTACACATGCAGTACTAATTACTTATATGCGATGAAAGTTAATTTTCTTTAGTCTTAATCTTCTTTTAATCTTCGTATATCTTTAGTCTGCGACACAAAGGCCCAACAAGTTTCTGATTATGTAACTGCGAAAACCAGATTCCATCAAACCGGGGTGGAATGAATTAACAAACGGAATATTGTATTAAATTCGTTACTTATAATTTATCATCTCTGATATTTTCTCATTAATTGTATTCAATTCGTTGCTTTTGTCTTTTTAGTCCGATTTAATATTATACTATAGTAACTAATTTTGACCGATAAAGATCCTCTTAATGCAATGAATTAAGATAGACAAGATTTAAGTTTTTTTTTTACTGTAAGCATGAAGAATCTACATTACGAGAACATTACATACCTCAGTGCCCTAATGAGCGATAAAGATGGTAGGGGTTAGTGTTTACTCTGATTGCCGGAAGTTTTCAAACCGCAACGATAAAACATAACTTCACGGCTTCACGCGATAAAGTCCCACTACCTGCTACTAACAGGTTTCGCTCGGTATCATTCAGTGGACCAATAGTTTTTGATGCATGGACGCCACTAGGCTCCGTTACTCTAACAATACAACAAGGTTTTCTTAAGCATTGTTTTATAATTGAAATAAATACTGACTTCAATTCACTTCATTTCATTGACGTCACGTTCCCGTACAGTATGAACCGTAATCGATGAATAAGCTACTTAATGATTACCATGTAACATATCTTATAATAGACACATGCCAATCAACATTTACGAGTACCAGTCACATAATACTGAAATTCGAAGTAATTGCGGTACATTCCGACGAATCTAAACGGACAATTCCACTATTATTGACTGCTGCCCTTGAACGTAGAGCTCGGTCGATAACATGTCTGTATTAAATAAACATTTCAATGATATTAAAGGTGTCAATGGTTCAGGCTTTTCGATATCGCGATTGAAAAACCGCTCAAAGAAAACGAATAGTTAATTGTCAGGCATAAAAACGATTGCATTTCTCGTTAAATACATGCTCATTTTATGTTATTTTATTTGAAAAGTAATGCGTATTGTTTCGCGTTTTTAATCAATTTCAATATACGAGCTTTCGTCGAATACGTATAAAGTATAATAAAAAGTTTAGTTGAATTTGCGTTGCTTTTCTAAATGCAGTTATTATTTTTTAACCCGATTTTTATTTTAAAAGGTGTATAAAGTTACATGACCTGTTATTGTTTAATTCGACCAACATTATCCAATTTATAGAAACCTATAATTCGACTTGTATCACAGCACTTACTCGATGCAGGTATAAAAATGCTTAGACAAGGCAATGGCTTTTGAACGGTAATTGCATTAACCTTGCATTTGGGTCCCAGTCAATAGAATTAGGTAGATCCGATACAATCGAGTGGCGGCGCAGCTTGCGACGCTTGTCAGCCAAGCCGGAATTCTGTTCGGCTAAATATAGACAGACCGTTGCTTTAGTTCCTATTACTCCACCAGGTGCCAACGTGGAATATAATTAAGTCTCAAAATATAAATGTTTTACAAGTAAGTAACCTAATGTTATAATTTACATCAATCGTGGTACGAAAGTAAAAGCTTATTGTTCCACGTATTGCGTACGGGACACAATCTTGAAATTGTATTAATGGGATCGTTAATCATTGCCGCAACAGAAGGAAAAATAATAGCAGGTGTTTATTACGCGTCGCAAAATACTGCGTATAATTAAGATTTACTTATCAATAAGAATTTGAGAAAGTTATTTAGCAGGAAAGTTATTTCAGTTAAGTGTATTAACTATAGTCTGGTCGTTGACTTTTAACGCGTAATTGTTTCCGGTTAGAAACTTTTAGTACATTTCCGTGTTCATCCTGTCCGAGCGGTGTTACAAACTGACAATTTCCGTTAGCATTTCCGAAATTTCGTTCCAACTACACGGACAGTGTTCGTGATCACCGTCAACGTCTGAACATGTAACGTTAATAAGAATCGTGAACGACTATCACAACGACGTCTCTACATTTATTGCATTGTAAGAATAAACTTGAAACCTTAACGCAATGTGTGCAATAATCCATCAAAGTTTGATTCAACAAGTGAAATACGAATACTCAATTAAATGAAGTTGTAAGGTCTTAGTGTTACAGTTCCGATTGAGAAATTTATTAGACCGGGTGGATGGCGAGGGAATGATTTCGTAGCCTTCACTCTGAGTGGTTGGTATCACGCGACACGTGCGGCCCGTCATCACGACTAGCCTCAGCGGGGTCTCCGTCGGCTCCTGTTCTCTTCTGATGTCCTGGTACATACGGTCAATATTCGCTTTAAGACTACTTTGCTGTATCGCAATCTACTTTATGCATTTATCTATGCATAACGTGATATAACAATTAAATATTACTTTTACACACAGGCACATATTAAAATTTAATATCAAAACGTTAGAGGTGTCACAGTTAAAGTTAAAGTTAAAAATCTTTGGTTTTTTCATTCTAAGAGGAGATCTGTTTGCTATATTGGAATGTTAAGGCGGTTGCTGACGAGGATGGTACGATCATGATGAGAAGTCTCATAGTCATCGGGAGAATCTGCATTGTAGGATATGCATTCTTACAAGCGCAATAACACTTAGCGTCAGTACCGTGTTGATGTTTGTTACTATACGTAATATTTCGTTTGTAATCCCCGAAGAAGTAGGCAGAGGTGTGCAATACTGCCGCGTTTGATCAGTAACGTTATTTGTCCCAATATGGAACGGTGGAAGAACCTATTATTACGTACTGGGCACAAATTCACACTCTGAAAAACTACTAGGAAATTAGAAAAATCCATTAGTACCCACCCGGGGATCGAACCCAGGAACTCTCGTTCAGCAGTCGCGCTTGCAACCACTTTACCAACGAGACCGTTATGTTTATTACTATGAACTTTCCCATTCCTATGTTACTATGTTTCTATACTATGTTTCAGTCGAGTTTAAGATTATATTAATATTAAATTTGATAACTATTCTGATAAGAGATGAATAAAGCAACCTTTGCATAACGTAATATTACTGTTGTTATACTATTTTTTCAATTTGCTAATACAAATCGAATACATGAAATGGTAATATGTGCAAAATTATTTCTTATTTAACGTAACATCATAACATTACGCCTGCAATCTCCGAAGAGGCATGGAGAG
>DWTQ01000125.1:0-10082 GCA_018244875.1 Ardaris sela periphema | reverse complement strand
TGTGAACATGTTACACAGTTACACATTGACAACATTATATAATGTACACACACAATTTACAATTAAAACATAATACTTTTACAAATGAACCATAACACTATAAAAATACATTTTTCATAATACCTATTCACTGTATCTTACAATATGGTGCCTCATACCTCACACAGTACGCTAACCGGGCGAAGGTGGAATTGTGGTGTTTAATCTTCGAGCGTGACATTTTTGAACAAGTAGGACATGGATTCTTTGTTGTGAATGCGACGGATCGCCTCACTGAGCAGCACCGATATGTCTATTGTTTTAATCTTGTTGCACTGCATCTTCTGCAGCTCGTGTGGCACGGTGTTGGTGACCACCACCTCGTCGATGGGCGAGTTCTCGATGAGACGAGGCGCGTCCGAGGACAGCAGCCCGTGGGTGGCCAGGACGTAGATTTTGTAAGCACCGCACTCTTTGAGAACTTCAGCCGCAGCGACAAATGATTGCACATCGTCTATCATATCATCCTGAAACAATAATATTGGGTAAATATATGGTGAATAAAAATATTGAGCTCAGTGGCGTGCTGTTGGAGACGACTATGCCCAGCAGTGTACAGGAACGGGCTGATGATGATGATGAATAAAAATATGTAATAATGGCCCAGTTTAGGTTTTACCCTCCCCTCCCCTCCTCCTGGTATACATTTGTGATGCTAAGAAATATTTATTTTAACAATTAGCCATTCAGTTTAACAGATGCAGAAAACGTTTTTAGGTAACCAACAAGATTCAGAATTGTCCAGAGCAAACTCTATGGACTGTCGAACCCGATTCGATTAGTGGCGTAGCAGTTGAGACCAAAGCTTAAAATATTTTGTTATCAGAAAATCCCCATGCCTTGTAGTGAAACTATAAAAGTGTGAGTGTTCACAATGAATATAAAATATGAATTGAACTAATTGTGGTTACTATTACAAAGATACTTTCTACAATTAAAAGTACAATTAATTTGTTTACATCACTTTAAAAAACATAACTTCACACCTGCAATCCCCGAAAAGGTATGCCGAGGAGTGTAGTACACTCCAATGTTTCACCAGTTATGTTCACTGTGGAATAGGTGGTGAGCCTATTGCCATACACAGGGCACATACATATCCACACCCTGAGCCACTACTAGATAATCTAAGAAAAATCCAATAGTGTCCAACCCAGGATTGGAAGCCAGGACCTCTACATCGGCCGGTGTGCTTGCAACCAACCCGACCAACAAGGCAATCACCACTAGTTTACCCGATGTACAGTTTATTATTATGCTTGCATATGTTAATAAGGCATGTCTTTAAATAATTACTAAAACCACAGGTATGGTATCAAAACTTTAGAAAAGATTTTCATGAAATTCATTGATTATATTTTAACTTTGTACTGAAATTCTTCAGTCACAACTTCTGTCAACCCGATTTTTTTTTCAGTGAAGTGTTTTAAATGAGATGACGAGAGGAATTACCAGCTGTTGCACTTATTACAAACTCTTCAATGTGCAGGGACTGATTGATTGATTGCTCACGAAACCTACCACCATAATCGCTATCCTGCCACCCACGTCTCCAACGACATTGATCGGCGGCTTTTCCTTGGCCGGGTGGACCGGCACGCCCACCGACACGTCCATTGTGCGCGACCTGTCAACACTAACGTACATGCTGTCTTGTTAAAAATCCATTAATATTACATTAAGTGAACGACCTTTTTTATCATCTTTGAATGAACTAAATTGGTGCAGGCTACAGTGAGTTATCAACGAAATACGTTTCAAAACGTGGTGTGTTTTATTATCGCCGCGACATCTCGCCTCTCGCTTGCTCCGGGACGCAATCGCGTATTGCAGCTTAGGCGCGCCGCACACGTATATTACGCTCTCTTCGCCATGGACAAGCATACCTGTTTTGGTTGCAAAACTCCAATACAGAATAAGGAATTCATGAGCTGTCACGACTGTGGAAAAAAGTATGACTTAATGTGTGCTAACTTTTCACCCAAACGGTTTAAGAAAATGAGTCAGGATGGTAAACAAAACTGGAATTGTTTAGAATGTAAGAGCAGGCAACCAAAAACTGACAATACTAATACACCAGTTCGCACAGCTCATCAGTCCAGAATTGACGAAGAAGCTGTAACTCAGTGTTTGCAATCTCAAGATTGCAATATAACTAGGCGTCGAAATCGTGTGGAGGACTCGCTGTTAACTGAAACAAAATTCAGAGAAATCCTGAAGACCGAAATGAAAAAAGAACTTGAGGCTGTACTTGAGACCACACTTACCCGCTTAGTTCATAACCAACTTAAGGATATAAACAACCGTATGTCAGACTTACACGATTCGGTGACATATATTAGCGGTCAATACGAAGAACTAAAAAACCTAGTAGGTACCACCTCAACGGCATTACAGACTCTAAGAGATGATAATAAAACCATAAAAGACAATTTGACCCGCCTAACAACTCGTGTGAAGATCCTTGAGGACGATAGTATAAAACAACAACAATGGGCAAGACTACAAAACATTGAGATCACTGGCATTCCAGAAGAAAAAGGTGAAGACACCGTGGCCGTCGTTCAAAAAATATCGCAACACATCGGAGTCACCATTGCAAGTTCTGACGTCGAGTTCGCACACCGAGTGCAGCCGCGGCGTTCTGCGAGCGCGGTGCGCGGGCGGCCTATCATCGCCCGGCTGAGACACCGGTCGGTTAAAGACCACATAGTAGCCGCGGCGCGTAAATATCGGAACTTAAGTTCGGTAGATGTGGGTATCGGCGGTGAAGCTAGTAAAATATATATTAACGAGCATCTAACGAGAGACAATAAAATCCTTTTATTCTCATGCAAAGAGAAAGGAAAAGAACTCAATTATAAGTACATCTGGACAAAAAACTGCCGTATATATATTCGAAAAAACGATACTTCCCCCCCGATACCTATAAACTCCTCGTCGGATTTAATGAAAATAGTGTAATATGTTTTTCCTATCTGTTATTACTGTGTAATGCGTCTAAACTGAGTAGCTATAGATACATTTATACTAAAACGAATTTCTTTACTTATACTTTTTGTTGTACACTAAACAATTTTAACTATTATAATTGTCTTGTTTTATATCACTATATATATAACAAGTATTGTTTATATACATTTTCCCTATACAGTATCAAAACTGAATATAGTTTACAAAAAAATACTGCCCGTATGTTTGGACTAATACCAACAACAATATACACACAACGACATTATATTCCGTTTTTAGTATTTAATGAGTATGTCCTTTGGAGTAACAACAACAATACTATATTATATTATTACACCGATATGAATACTCGTGCTATTACTTTACATTGTTATTACCTATATGTTTATATCATGCAGCATAATGTTTACTGTAGTTGTTCGTCGTTTGTTGGAGCACATTACTTCGATATAATATGGATTGAAATGGCGTCTTGCAAGTATTGTCGGAATCTGTTATTAGCATAATGGATAGCACATTAAATAAGTTAAAACTTTTTTACCAGAATGTTCGAGGGTTGAGGACCAAAACAAACGAATTTTATAATAATTTACTGTTGCTCGATTGCGATATACTATTAATAACAGAGACCTGGCTTTGTGAAGGAATATTGGATTCGGAATTGAGTGACGATCGATTTGTTGTGTTCCGCCGTGACCGTGGCTCGCTGGGGGGAGGGGTTATGATATTGTGTGCCCAGCACTTGCGGGCGCGCATGAGACACGAATGGCACAGTGATGATCTTGAATATGTTTGGATCACCATGCCATCGGACGCATTAGGACTTGCACATGACCTGCACATTATAGTTATTTATATACCTCCCAACTCTTTACTACCTTCGCGTATACTATTGTTCATGGACTTATTATCAAAAATACGTCATTATCACCCCAGCGACCACTTTATAGTTGCTGGCGATTTAAATCTGCCTTGCATAGATTGGACAACCACGGAACCAGTTGTGTTAAAAAAGGGTTCGATTGAAACTCAAAACACGGCTTTAAACCTCATCGAGCAATCCTTCTTTATGGGATTTCAACAGTATAACAATAATTGTAACGTAACCGGTAAAATTTTAGATCTGGTTTTTTCGGATTCTTCATTAACGGTACATAAAGCTAATGGAACCCTGGTGCAGGAGGATTCTTATCACCCAGCTCTTTCTATTACCGCTTCAGACCTTCTTATACCGCCTCTCAAAACTCATTCGCGGCTAAAATATATGTTTACTCGTGCGGACTACCTCAAGATGATTGACTCGTTTAATAAGCAGGACTGGTCTTTTATAACGAATGACAAAATTAATATTGAAGATGTCGTTGGCGGCTTTTACTCTATACTTAACAAAAATATACAGACATATGTCCCGCAGATTCGTTGCTCTATGACGTATAGGTACCCTGTTTGGTATAGTAATTCCTTAATAAAATTAACTAAAGAAAAGTACAAGTTTCATAGTGATTGGAAGAAATATAATAACCCTGCCGATTATGCACAATTTGCTGACCTTAGGCGTCGACAGAAAAAAATGCAGACCGAATGCTACAACTCTTACATCACATTCGCGCAACACAAAATCAAAAGTAACCCTAAATATTTATGGTCATATATAAAATCAAAAAAACAAAATAGTTGTAACTATCCCCAACAAATGACGTACGAAAACGAAGTACTTAATGAACAGTCCGCTATTTGCTCTGCGTTCAATAATTTCTTTGAAAAAAATTTTACCAAGCCAGCAGACCAATATCCTGTTACCCCTGGTTATGCTCATCCACCATTAAATAATATTATTCATGACATACAGGTATCTAGCGAATATATAGTTAAACTTATCAGAAGTGTTGATCCCGCGAAAGGTGCAGGTAGTGATAATATCCCGGCATTATTTTTCGTGAAATGCGCGGAACCCTTATCCTTACCGATTGCACTTATTTTTAATAGATGTTTTCGAGAGGGCTACTTTCCTAGCATATGGAAGAAAGCACACATAGTACCTATTCATAAAAAAGGCCTCAGATCTTGTGTTGAAAATTACCGACCCATTTCAATCCTCAACTTTCTCAGTAAGTTATGCGAGAGGGTGGTCCACGCTCATGTATACCCGATAATAGTAACTTCCATCCCGTTGGAACAGCACGGCTTCATTAAAGGACGATCTACAGCCACCAACTTGGGAGTATTTGTAGACCATGTGTCGAATGGTATGGACGGTGGTTCGCAGGTTGACGTGATTTACACGGATTTTGAAAAGGCATTCGACCGTGTTGATTACATCATACTTTTGCGGAAACTAAGTGAGCTGGGAATCCATGGCAATCTTCTTAGGTGGATGGACTCGTATCTTCGCAATCGCTCTCAGGCCGTAGTAGTGGGGAGTTCTCGCTCGGATTTTATTAACGTCCCATCTGGTGTGCCACAGGGTTCGATCCTTGGACCACTTTTGTATGCTTCGTATTTATATGATGTCGGTAGGTATCTTGAATACGCACGTTTTCTTATGTATGCCGATGACACTAAGATTTATATGAAGATAAATGAGATCAGTGACTGTGTAAAGTTACAGTTAGACCTCGATAGCTTAAGTCGCTATTATGCCCATAATCGTATCGGTATAAACTCAAAAAAGTGTTCATTTGTCTCATTTACCAGAAAAAGGCATCCCATCATTTACAATTATGTATTAAACAATGTTAAAATTAACAAAGTCAATTCCGTAGTAGACCTTGGTGTTATAATAGACTCGAAGTTGGCATTCTCTGAACACATAGGGGCAATATCGGCAAAAGCCTACAAAAGCCTTGGATTTGTATTACGAGTTAGCCGACCTTTCTGGGATAATGGCTGTCTACGGGTACTTTACTACTCCTACGTAAGAAGCATACTAGAATATTGTAGCATTGTGTGGAATCCTCAATATATTATTTACATTAAAAATTTAGAACGAGTACAGCAAAAATTCCTAAAACATTTAAATTACCGGACTCACAGTAGGTCTACAAATTATCAGGACTCTTGCCATGATCACCATCTCATGCCCCTCTTATGTAGACGAAACTTATTAGATATGTCTTTTCTGCATGGAATTTGTAACAATAATATAGATTGCATTGAGCTTGTTTCAAAACTTTTATGTCTCTGTGCACCAAAGCGACGAACAAGACATACTCAACTATTCGCTACTTCACACAAAACTACCAAGTATGTGAAAAACTCAATTGTCAACCGTTTACAAGCAAGCTACAACAAGAATTTTAGTAATGTTGATATTTTCCACTCCTCCAAAAAGTCCTTTAAACATGATATAAAGAACCATATCAGATACACGACTTTAGAGATTGATGAAAAAAAAAAAATTGAAAACGGAGTAAAATGAATTAAAAGGAAAACTCGGTGTATATGGGACGATAAAATTCACACTATGCTTACATATGTACACTGTATAATTTATTAGTATAAAATATATAGATAAATCTATTATACATACACACATACATACATTATATAAGTACTATTATTGCATCTTACACTCTTTCCACACACACTGATACAAACGAACGTTCACACACGGATACACCCACACACATAATACGTACATATGTACATACTAATAAACGTAGCGACGATAATTGTGATAAGTATAACATATAGAATGTAAATCCGTTATTGGCCTTCAGTGTAACTAAAAAGAGATATTTGTATTTGTGTAAGAGCTGTGGATTTTTTTTAAATAAATAATAATAATAATACCTCTCGATCAGCAGTCGCTTTTGCAACCAGTCGACTAACGAGGCAGTGGGAGCGACGGCGAAATGAATCTTTAATATTAATTCTATCGATGGAGCCATTACCTGGAACCCGTGATCCGCAGATTCTCTTAAACTATTGCGCACTGTGCGTAATAAACAGCAAGAATTCTTCAGGTGATGAACACCTCTGTCTGATTCGTACGCCTGTGATTATTTCACTTTCCATTGCTGACGAGGTCCTAGAAGCTGCGGAAGGTCCGAGGAGCACTCTAGCACGCGGCCCCAGCATGCACTAGCGGAGCAACGTACGTGTATATGAAATACATATAAAACGTTTGCCATAGCCGTAAAAATAATGTGACGAAACCCACGAAGCTCAGGACCCCCCGTAATACTCGCTTGAGGCAGTTAGTCTGGTGGCGTGTACTTGGGCTCATTCCCCATCTATTGGAAGGACTCAGGCCCAGCAGTGGGGCCATAAAAGGATTCATAGTAATCACAATCCACATTTGTTTAAGGTAACATTTTACCGGAAAGCGATAATCCATATCAATCAATCAGATTCGGATGTTCATTGCATGTACGTAGCGCGGTTTATAACGAAATGCAAATGTTGAATTTACCCTCGCTATTACACAATACACCTACAGCAACATTCACCCCGCGAGAAGCGTAGGTGGGTCGCGATGCGGTCGCCCGCAGGGCCTGGTACAACATCAATGAGCCGTTCACAGTGTTAGTAAACTCGACTGTTGCGCCGGCGGTCGTGAGTTCGATTCCTTCTATGCCTTTTTTTCTTTTATAGAAATCTTGCAAAATACTTTAACGTATCAGAATATTTCTTGGGTTTAGATACATGTACGTATGTATGTATATCATCCGTCTGGTTACCGTAACAAAAGCTCTCGTGATGCTCCCACTGTGATCAGATGGCCGTGTGACATGTCCCAAGGTATTGTTATAAACTGTGTAATGTCTTTCATTAAACGTAAAGCCGATCACTTGAAAGATGAACGAAAGCCCAATACTGCTATTAAAAATAGTATTTGTACGTTTCGAATTCTGCATTATGTCGGTGGCACCACACCATTGTATATTCCAACCCTTGGATGTGAACCAGTCGAGCGGACGTCTGCTATGGCGATGTGTTTATTGTCAACATTAATCTAATCGATTTTGACGCATAAATCTTTGACGCGGCCATGTTGCACTACACAATACTTAGGTGGGCCTGAGCTGAAAGAGTCGTGTTCGGGGACTACGAATCTGAATTGAAAAATTATTTTTATATGTTGTGGTCAGATTCATGAGAAATACTTATAGGCTACCAAGAATGATGGTACACATGTTAGATAATAGCCATACTGTTAAATGCCTTGAATATTCATATTTGAAAATAACTTGGAAGAAAAAGCGCTTTAAGTGGATGCGTACACGTAGTGGTCAATTATACGTAAAAGCTATTTACTACAAAAATATTGGTTTTTAGTAGATCTAGAAATTAGTCCGCAACACAATATTATTGCTATCTGTTATAAATTAGGCAAATTCCGTGTGTGGCAATAGACCAACGTAGAGTGTGTACGACACCCCGAGCCGTTGCATGGTATGTTGCATATGTTTATTGAAATTTTAAAGGTGATTCACGAGCAATATTTTGATTCATTGCCATATTAATCTTATGAACGAAAGTTGTTTCATTTTAAGGACAATTATGCGTAAATAAGGAGGTAACATATATTTAAAATAGTTCAACACTGCTCGAGTCTACATCTGTACAAGGCGCCGTGCGGCGAAACCAATATGTTTAATAACACAAGTACTGTAAATTATCCAAGATGTCTTTTAAAGTAGTAACATTTGAACCACGGGCATACTTAGTAACTCAAAGTAATCAGATTTTTTAATCTACCTCTACATTGCAAAATAAGAGATTAAGTTTGTACGGAAATTGATGATGTTGATATGCTAAGTTTATTTGTGTTAGGCTGCCTACATCTAGTTTAGCTTCTTGTACTCTCTTCTCCCATGAATTACAAGTATCTACTAAATGCAAGAAGTAGTAACTTTGACGCGTTGGCCTCGCAGACATCAAAGTGTTAAAAAAAATGTACAAACTTGCACATCGGCCGTGGTAACATCGTTGTACTGTTGTCGCGAGCCGCGTCGCGTTACACCGGCTTCGTGTCGCGCAGCGTGTCGTCATCAGCTTTAGGGATCGTTTACGTTATTTAGCTTGATCAGTGTGCACTTTACGACATTCGTTGGCGCAACACTATATGCGCCAACGAATGTCGTAAAGTGTTACGTAAACCAAAGCGCCCAGTACTAGATAATGTTATTCCGCTATAGTTATTGATTATGACTTACTTCGTCCGTATCGAGGCCTCAAAGAAATATATAATAAATGAATATTTAATAAATTCCCCACTCGGCATTGACGATATCTGTTTGTGCCTAGTAACCAATGTTCAATGATCGGATATTCCACGAAAAATGTAGCAAAATACTGTTGTGATTCGCTTCTCCATTTATCACCTACTCGTACACAATGCTCACAAAGCGGGCCAAGGCAGTACGCTACACAACAATTGCCCGCGTCTTAAAAACGTCGCCTTGGAAACCTCTCCCACATACTGAATGATAAAATAGTTTTAGTGGCGGTTACACGTGTCTCTTTAAGAAACCTTCCAAGAAAACCATCTTACTAGACCATTATAATTATATTTTTTGCTTCCAATTTCCACTCTGTAAGCTGCGGATGTACCTACTGTAGAAACTTATTTTGGTACGGGCTGAGATTTATAGCAATATTATTTTAAATTATTAAGATCATTTTTTTTTACGTAACGTTATGCCTGTAATCCCCGAAGAGGTAGGCAGAGGAGTGTAGTACACTTTAACGTTTCACCAGTTGCGTTTACGTCCCAGTATGGAGTAGGTGGTGATTCTATTGACATACAACGGGCACATATCCAGACTCCGAGTCACTACTAGAAAATCTAAGTTAGATAATGCTATAGTGCTCGACTCGGGAATTGAACCCAGGACCTCCCGATCGGCAGTCGCGCTTGCAACCAACACGACCAACGAGGCAGTGATGTTCCTTTACTATGTCATGTTAGCCACACGCTCTTTATTGGCATAAAAAATGGAGTAATCACAGCATTATGTCAATGTTACGTTGTTAGAGACTTAGTGCATCTTAAAGTAGATCATCATAATGTAGAAGAATGACGTCGGGCCTGCGATTCAATTTTTCGCATTCGGCAACTGAAG
>DWTQ01000124.1:0-10101 GCA_018244875.1 Ardaris sela periphema | reverse complement strand
AAGTTTGATCTAAATGGACATTAAAAAACGTAATACTACATCACGCCTGTATGTACCAGAAGGCGTAGGTACAATAGTGGTGTACACTCTCATGTGATGATTGATGATTGCAAGCATTGAGTGATTGCAGGCGCGACTGCTGATCGAGAGGTCCTGGGTTCGATTTCCGGGTCGGTTATGATTGCATTTTTCTAACTTAGATATCATATTTGAAACGAATAGTTCTTAATTTCAGATTAACTTAACTTAGATATTGTATTTGAAACTAATACTTCCGAGTCTGGATTCGAGCCCGGTGTATGGGCATCACCACCTATTAAATTGCGGGCCGTGAACCTAATCGGTGAAGTAAAGTGTATTACACATCTCTGCCTACCTCTTCGGGGTTTATAAGCGTTTAAATATGGCCATATACCCGTATATAAACATCATAATTATAATCAAACAGTCGACATAGAAACATTTATGACCAATGCCACAGATGCTGAATTATTTACTTTTTCTAAATAAATATAATTCAAATCAATAAATGCGTATTGGCGTACAGTATTTACTTCAATAGGAGTGGAATATTTTAATGCTAGTAAAATACCGATAGAAGTGTACGAGTTTTTTATTTAACCATTATTTATACCAGAGGTTCAGCCATTAAAAATTTTTTTACCCTTTGCAGATGCAAACACCCATCAAAATATTTGGAATAAGCCCTATTTTGTTTTGTTGCCGTCCATCATGGACCGCAATGGATTGTAGTTTTTCCCCAGTAATATCTAACATTGTAAATTCGTCGGAAATGTGGTCGAAAAATTAATAAAGTAGTCCAATTTAGCAATAATAATAAGCAAACTAGACCTAATTTTTAATACACGCTCTATTTAAAATAAACAGGTCTACTCAGAACTCTCTGACATCGTCTCTACCGCGCGTTACGCCGTATTGCCAGATGCTAAGGTGGTCTGATCTATTTTGCTGTTCCAGCACAAATTCGTGCAAGTTTGGCGTTGTAGATAAATTCGACAAGACGCAACTTGTAGCTAAAAAGATAACAACGGTCACCTTGGAATATCAAAAGATCTAAACTGCTCGAACTTGTTGAGAACAATGCTAACGCTGATAAGGTAATAAGAGCATTTCTTATAATATGTATACCATTCAGGATCGTCTGTGCCCACAGTTTTAAATGTAAATCTTGGGACATCTGAATATTATATTACATTTTCAGTTCAAATATGAAGGTTTCAGTTGTCCGTGACGGGGCGGAGTAAGAATACATCCCGCGACCCCGTGCTGGGATTGAGGGTGTCGTAAAAGGTGCATAAACCCGGCGCTGGCAGGTCGCGGGACGGCTCCATCTGTCTGACCACAGCTACATGCCCTGACCGCCTATATAAGCGGTGCGATAAGCTGTGCTTTGCGATCCCTAACTTGCATCCCCAGCGTGGGGATTATGGGCATAACCACTCAGAAGAGGCCTATGTCTAACAGTGGACAGCAAAAGGCTGATGATAGTGATTAACGTAACATCACACCTGTAATCCCCGAAGAGGTAGGCAGAGGAGTGTATACACTCACACGTTTCACCAGTTACGTTTACGTCCCACTATGGAATAGGTGGTGAGCCTATTGCCATACACCGGGCACAAATCCAAACTCCGAGCCACTACTAGAAAAACTAAATTAGAAAAATCCAGTAGTGGCTGACCCGGGATTTGTATCCAGGACCTCCCGATCAGCAGTCGCGCTTGCAACCAACACGACCAACGAGACAGCCAAAAATCTATCCCTACAGATCTGACGAGCTTCTTCTGCAATATCATTTTCTTCATACACGGCGACTATGTCTGATTAACTACGAATACCTACTGCCTGGTGCACCCTGGACATTGCGACTGATCCTCTCGCCACGATGGCTGATCACTCGCCATCAGCTATAGACTCGCCGAAGAAGCTTGTTTACAAGCGTACAAAAAGACAGTTGGACCATTTTTATTGTTACTGGCAAGGTATTGTTCAGGTTAGAATATAAATTGCACGAAAACATGGTCACTGTGGTACCAACAGCCAGAACCACCAGCTCAGCTGTCAGATATCTATACAGCATCGAAGGTATCCCCAATAAATATTATCAACATCTGATATACATGTAGTATCCGAGCGCCCGATGTTGGCTCATCACGTATAATCCAATCCAGAACTAACCCTTACACTCGACTTACACACGGATTCAGTAATCCCAAGATGCTCTACACAGTTGCTGTTATATGATACTCGATCACCATCCTCTGACTGTCTTACCCGTAGCAAATGTAACCATATAATCCATTATTAGCTTCTTCATATAAGCCACTGCACATGGGACGCTTCAAACATTACTATTATGTCGTAACGCCAGGTTCTTTACGAGGTAGGCAGAGGTTATCTAATGTTAAATATATAGTCGTATATGCTTCCAGACTTGATGTGCTTCTTCTACATTCTTTATATAATACATGCATGCAGGTGTCGGAGACTTCTGTGACTGCAAAATATATAAATTGGCTCCAAATATGGGTGGTATAATAAGAGAAGTTAGAATATCTAGTTGAAAACACCCTAGAACCGCTTGATTCAACCGATATAAGCTACAACATTCGGCATTACAAGGCTGGACGGTGATGTAGAGCCGACGTAATGTATTGAGTTGCAACAGGTTTGAAAATAACATATTTTCAAACAACGGAGACGCCAACGTAAACAGCAAACAGACTCGAGATTGTTGTATCACGATGTGTGCCAGTAACATTTGCGAGCCAACAATAGCTGACACGGCTCTTAATACTAGGACTACGCTAGTTATTTACTGCGGGTCTGCTCGGCTGGCTAGAGCACACACGGCAGTGAGTCAGCCAAGTCCGCGAAGCAAAGGGGTGACCATGGGTGGTGACCATGAAGGGTGATATCAATAGTAGGTCGTTTTACATGCACCGTTTCGGCCACCTTTGACACCTATAACATACCATCTAGGCAGACACACTTGGAATTATAAGATATATTAAAACCGTCTTCTAATTATGAAATATTAAATTTCAATAAAAAATCCGTTCAAGAAAATACGATTCACGAAATAATGACGTTCGAAAATCACTATTTTTATCATTGACTCATTGCTCTAGTACGAGTACGTAAAAGAAAATTTGTTGGTCATTGCAACGCAATGGTGCGACGCATTTCAGTAAAATTTCTGTAATTGATTTAGAATTTAATAAATTGAAAAGGTCTATGTCTTTTAGCACTTGGTGCCTTTAACTGTACTTTGACCTTTGTTAATGAAATACTTGACTAACTTGAAGTCAAACTAAAATATAAATGTTGAACGGAAAAACTTACCAATTCGCATATTGAGTAGCGAGGAATATAGAAAAGTTTACTTGTAAAATTCGAACGAACTTTGTATCCACTTCTTCTATTAGCAAAGCCGTTATCCGAGTACTTAACTTGCAAGGTATTTGTAACAAACTTGGCCTCCTATCATGCTTAAATGGGCCTAATACTTCTACACAATCACCAAACCTACCATTCTACTGATCATGTGCGCGCCCAGCACGAGAAGCTTTAAGGACTTTAAGACCATCGTCCCCCAGAGCCACGAGTCACTTTATGGCCATACGAGTATAGATCACCACTAACTAAATGCGAGTTGACAGAAAAATTTAAGGTTTTCGAAATATACTTCATCCGCGAAACAGAAATTTGATTTTAACACATTTATTATTAATTTTACGTTTTTTAAACTATTGATTGTAGTGAGATTCATGCAATATAACATTTCGTGACAATTTAACGAACTGTATAATTTAGGTTGAACGTGTATATTGACGATAATAAAATGCCCACGTTCTTAAATATTAGTGATAAATATTATTCATGACGGATATATATTTGTGTATGTGGACCTTGGGAGGTATTTGCTCGGACGTCGCTAAGGATTTCACCGTCCTGATGATTTTGTCGATATATTAACATAAATATTTAACCTTAGCAAATGACAGAGAACAGTGGCGCGTGGTTAATGTAATTCGGAGATTTAAAATTAATGGCTTTGTATTAAAATAGCATAAGCGTCACAGCCTCGTGCGTTCGAATCGAACCTCTCGCTCCGGGGGATTTGGGATCGAATCTTGGTGCGCAGTTCCTTGTACACTATGTAATATGCGTTGCATGATTATAAATCGTCGGCTGTAACGTCGGAGGGGAACGTCGTGAGCAAACCTACATCTAATCGCTTTCCATAATGCCCGTCAAGGCGCGTGAAGCTTTGCAACCACTTCGACAGATTATCAGAATGTGACGCTAATAGTGGAGCTATAAAAGGATTCATGATGAAGATGGGAGCGGTGATGACATTTAGTTAGGAGTACTCCTGTAAAGCTTGTAACAATGTTGTGTCATGTGACGTGTCAAATATGTTTGTATCTGAAAAATTTCCAAACCTGCACTTTGCCAGCGTGGCAAACTATGGCCTTATGGTCTCTAAAAAAGTTCTTGAAACTTTATTAAAAACACTGAGATAGCCTTGACCACTGTTAGGAGAGTTTTCAAAAAATACATTTACATACGAGTATATGGGCCTTAGCGACCATCAAGCTGTAATAAAATCACTTCCAAGTTAATAGCTTGATAAAACTAGTTTCATTTATTTACATACATCGATAATGTAATCGTAGATTCGCGCTACATTTATTATTTTAGTACGTTTGATATGATTCAATACGCGTTTTGCGCCAGCGAATATTACCGACAATATTATGCTACTTGTCAAGTGTAAAAAAAATATAGTGATGTCTGTATAACCCGCAGAAGTTAAGTGGACGCAATGAACTGACCAGAACTTGATGGATGGATGAACGGAAGCATCATTTAAAGGATAAAGGAAATAAACTACGCATTTGTAGGCGAGGGTAGCGGGTATATGCGGTGGCGTCATTAATAGTGTGGTCCCTTGACATGGAATCGGAATTTCAGGCTCTAAATAAATGATTGCAGCCACACCAGCCGCCGTCCCGTGGCGCGTCGTTACGCTGAAACCTGAAGCGCCGTACGTCATGCAGCGTTCCAGCCGCGCGCCCGTTTGGGGAATTATTCGACGTATAAATGAATATCTTTACTCCGTTATAAAGTACGAGTACGTTAATACGAGTATGTAATTGGACAGTGTTATCCGAGTAGTTTGATTTTCAGCCTCTCACTCCGGAAGCCCTGGATTCAAATTCCGGCGCGCACCTATTACAACCTATTTGCAATATTACAATCTATTATTATTCTATCTACAATAGAAAATGTGGGATTTATTAAGTTTCACTTGTTATACTAATTGTATTTAACTACGCACATAACACACATGTTGAAGAGGGAGGGGGTTGCTATACTCCTCTGTCTATTCCTTCGGATAAATAAGGGCTTGATGGTATATTGTAAATACGCACATGTATATATACAGTGTTGATGTCGATGGATGGACGTGCCGAGGAGGACCAAGACTGTTTTGTCGGATAGCGAAGCCAGAAGTCTCCAAAACCGGCGTGTATGTATGAAGAGTAATTACTGTAGAAGAGAATTACAGAGTAATTACTGTAGAAGAGAATTACAGAGTAATTACTGTAGAAGAAGCGCGGCAGCTCTGTATGGGTAGATATATTTGGCACTTGGCTCATGTCGGTCCGCGAGGGACCTGGCGTCATGTAAGAATATTAACGAACATAGCTATTAGAATATAATTATGTTATTGAACAGATTAACATCGTTAAGATATTCTACATAATTGAATACATATAATATGTACAAGAATACACCCATATTCATGTATTTACGTAGATAACGAATCTTTTGGGGATAATATGAATATAATCTAGTATAATATCTCCAAAGTGACACAGCCATCTGATCCCAAACCTGGCAGAGCCTTGTACTACGGAAACCGACACTGATAAACTTTTTTCTTCATTCAAGTCTACATAATAGGCCTTTCCTATGGGGTGATAACCACGCCGGGCATGCGGGCTGGGGATCGCAGGGCACAGCTTCTCGCACCGCGTGCGCTTTTGCCTGCACATAGCCGTGGCACGCCATGCTGCATCGTACCGCGATCAGCGAGCTGAAGTTCTTAATACATACTTACATCCATAATTTTACCAATACACGTTAAACATATTTGACTCATCACACATATATTTATCCTACATTGGAACCGAACTTACTGTCTCCGGATCACCGGCCTGTGAAAAATCACTACGCTGCTTGTACAATCTGTTTTAAAATGTTTCCAACGCTATAATAAACGGGAAGCTTAACACATTACACGCAGAGACGATTGGAATCTGGGTTGCGACATAAATGACACAATCACAGCAATTTGTGCACAAATCGTATGTCACGCTTATTGGTATGTCACGGATCGATCCCTTATCACTTTGATTGCTCCCTTAAGGGGATTCTGATTCGGAAATACACTACAAATATCTTTCCTTTTCTATATAATCGTTATACTAACAGAATTCGCTTCAATCTTATTTATATATAAAAGTGATATAATTTTATTAATCTGCGGAATATGCCTTGAGGTATCTATAGTATTTGAGTGATACTTTTTATTGTCATCAAGTTTCCCATCGCCTCACTCTATGACCGCTCGATGTCATGTCTCGTTTACCGTTTACCATACATACATACTCGTATGGTAACCGGAGGCCAGAGGATTAACAACTACTAACATATAAATATACTTTTGTACAAGACAAATATCAAATACTTGTATTTATCACACGAATAGTTATCCTGGTCGGATCGAACTCATGACGTCCGGCAGCGCTCAAGTTCTCTAACCACTGCCCCATTGTGTCAGTATGGGGTTCGGTGTTAGACAAAATGAGTTATATTTGCCGTGGCATAACTTTATCGTTACCCTTAACGGTACTCCACTGTACTGCTGACTTGAAAGCTTTGATACAGTATAAGGCCCAGTCCAATCGCGTCACCGTTGCTTAAACAGTATTTTCAAATGTGTATCTTAGATATGTTACATATGTACATAACATAAATTTTAACATTAAATTACGCCTGTAATCCCCAAAAAGGTGGGCAAAGGAGCGCAGTAAACTTCCACGTTTCGCCAGTTGCGTTGTGCGTCCCGTCATGGTATAGAGAAAGAGAATAGCCTATTGCCACACACAGGACACAAATCCCGACTCCGAGGCCACTACTAGTAATGTTTCACGAGTACAGTCACTCGACTAACGGGACCGTCAATATATAATTATATTATTTTAATAGATATATACGAGCACAGAATTTTAGTTTGATATTAAAATAGGATTTTTAAGCTAGTTACATGACAAGTTATGGAACAGAGTTTGACACTGGTTACAATTTGATATGAAATTAGTGGTGCGTTTTGAGATTCATGTCGAAAATCGGACAAAATTAGATCCATTTTGCTAAATGTAGAATGTGTTTCTGACATCTGCTTTGTAAGTAAAAATGAATACTATTCAGATGGACAATGAATCGTTCCGATGTTATCCGTAGCTCAAATTTACTCTCGGAATCTAATGGAGCTCTGAACATCGTTCTGAAACATTTAAACATTGTATAAGCATTCTTCATTGCTTAAGTGCTCATATTGTTTTCAATAACGTAACATCACGCCTGTAATCCCCGAAGAGGTAGGCAGAGGAGTGTAGTACACTCCCACGTTTCCCGGTTTGAACCCGGTCTCCCGGAGTGAGAGGTCGAATTTTAAACCACTAGGCTATCACTGCTAGAATTTCAAATTTAATAATAATTGGTTAACTACTATTGTTCATAGTTTTAATTATACATGTCGTTTTATTAGCCATAACGCACACAAGCACCTAGAGGAAAACCAATATATTGTATTATGTTACATTTCCTGTGTATCTTGTAATACATTTCACCGTTGTCGGGCTGCACGAGAAATAGTGGCCGTCACTGAAAACTAGTAGCCGTAGGCCGTGATGCGCAACAGCCGACGGCAAAGACCGGGTGTGCGTCCTTTCCATCGTAATACTGACTAGATCTATTTTTCATTTATTGTATTGTGATAATTAAAAGTCAACCTTTGCATTACTGATAGAATACAAATTTTCTATTCCAATAATATTAATTGAAATACGGAAATAAAAGAGACGCATATATAAAAGAAGTATATTATTAAAGCCGTTATCTATCACCAAAGCTCACTCAAAAGTACATTCCATGCGTGCCGTATTTTTTTCATTGGCAGGTACTTTCAACACACGTTCATATATAATATGTTAGTAATGAAATTGACAGATGTCCTGGGGCAACAAGTTCGTGAAACCACCAAAATCGTTGATTTTATTGATATGAGAAGCTGAAGTAAAGTTCTTCTGCTCAATGGTAATCCGGAGGATTCAGAAGTTAGCATTGAGCATAATATATATTCACATTATATACGTAAAGCAAGATACTTAATGCAATTTTAAAAATGTTTTTAAAATTTTAAATTAATGTTCTTAAATGTTTCACAATACTTTCTTGCTGGTCATTTTTTGGCCGCGATTAATGTTAAAGCGAATTCACGGGCGCCACGAAGGAAAGTTTGGAGATCTTATTATCAGACACCGTACATAATTCAGTACACACAGTTCGTAGCGAAACCGTCGGAATTCCCAATCGCTTTTAGAGACAGTAGACACATGCAAACGTAATTCGGCTATTAGTGTCTTGTTCCGATGGATCTGGTAAACGGTCGGTAAATTCTTTCATTATTGGTGCCCTTGGAAGGAATTTTTACGTTTTATTCAGATACAGTGAATAAAGGCCCAGACAATTACTTGATAATTTGCTGATGAACTGAAATGTACAGCTTAATAATTGATTAAACGGTAGTCCGAGGGGTAGCGAATCTGAGTATAGAGTTACACGTCGCGGGTTTGAATCCCAACTAGAATCGAAATCTTTGTGATGACCACAATTTGTGTGTTGCACAACTTACAGAAACTGCATAAATTTATTTACTGTCCTGGTCTGCATAAATCGAGACCAGACAGGTTTTGATAATATTATCTTACATTTTGATCGAAACCCAAATTTGAACTGATTAACCCATACTTAATGTTTATGTGTATGATATGAAATTTAAATCACCTTCACCATCAATCTGTTCCGATTAATTGCTGAACACAGGCCTCTCCAATAGCACGCCACTGAGCTCGATCTTCATCTTTCCGTATTCAACCAATGCCAGTCACTTTGCGTTTCTCGTCAATGTACTTTACATAATATTACATAATTCATTCCCGAGCACAAGCCCGATTGCGAAGAAAAAAACACACATGATGCACAGCTCAGCCAACTTATGACGATGAGTCGGCCGATTTGTAGCGCGCAATGTTTTATATAAAAGTATAAAAGTGATTTAGGAGGCCTTACGCGACCCGCTCATATGTGCACCGGGCTTTTAATTAAATTTTTTGCTCTAAAGAATATTTCGTAACTTTACTCGTAACTTAGTAATATATGTACATTTTATTATTATAATTTTCTTATTTCATTATATATATTAGTGTCATAGTTTCAGTTCAACACATTTGCAGCACGTAAATATGCGTAATAAATATTTTTACGTTGTTACGTACACTTTATATTGAACTACCATCTACATACCTTAAACTACATTTTATATAATATCTTATCTAAAAGTACGTTAAACTTACTCAAGCAAAGGTCAATGACCAATTCCCTACTGCTTTACAAACGTTGGGAAGCTTTCTAAAGCACAAAAAGGCGTTAGTGAATCGCTCCAGGCTACTCGTTCGTCCTTTACAAATGACTATCCAACGCGACGCTTACTGTAGTACGCTTCATCCCTATTTTTATAATCCAACTTTAAGTATAGAGCGATTATGTGTCAGTTTTATAACCTTGATGGAACCCGTAGATCTAGACCATATTAAACGCGCGCTCTCAAATCACGTGAAAATATAATATATTATATAACGATGACAATTCTCGAAAATTACCAGTTACTTGGCGTGTCATGGTGAATAATTGTATAAAAAGTCCATATATACAGATCGACAC
>DWTQ01000123.1:0-10126 GCA_018244875.1 Ardaris sela periphema | reverse complement strand
AATTCGCATGAACAAATTATTTATGTGAATAAGAAACTGTGAATTAGAATTTATAAAATCTGTGTTAAAGTATGTACGGCTAGGCAGAGGTGGCAATTAGTGAAACATTTCATTAGTTGACGATTGATCTAGGAGATCGGGTCTGTGACTTACCCGAATACCTGTTTCGGAATTTGAACGAAAATTACTTTTTGCTTTAACTGGAGCGACTGTGTCTGACCTCCGCAGCCCCGAGTTCTAGGAAAATACAAGCCAACATTACGAGCCTAATCTTAGGCTCCCTGTAGGGCCAAATGTAATCTGAGATCTGACCGCTTAGTAATCTTTATAACATCTATTTCAGTAATATTCCACCCATGTTCTTGTTTGAGTGCTCGCGAATAGATCTCTCGTAATTCAATGTGACAACGAGAAATCTTAACTATACCTACAATACTTAACACTTTACATGTAATAAATTATAATTGCTATACAATCGTTAAATACAAAGAAAGAATGAGTTATACATAATACTATAAAAGTCAAACAATTACATCACATTGAACACTTCAGAGTATTAATTTTTTTTTTTAAAAGTTGCATCGACTTTGTCTTCTTTCAATTTCCTTATGAGGTGAATCCGTAAATATAAAACCGTTGTAAAAAGTGTTGCAAAAACTGCATGTTAGCATATATAGGTAGAAGTTCGAACAATTTGCGAGGTCTCCTCTGCGCGACTACCTTGATGGGCGACGCTGGTTTCTTTAATACACTATATGTTGCTAATACCATAAGTAATTTATAGATTTATTACAATGCCCATGTTTTATTTAATTAAATGTATTTTAAAAGCGTACATACCGTTCAACATTCCTCAGTAAATAGTATTTAAGCATCGATTATGTTAATCGTCTCTTGATGATAATCGCTGTATACCTTACCGACGTACGCGTTATCCTGCATACATCGACACGGACCAGAGGCTGCCGGTACTTATATATCAACATCAGTAACGTCAGACGCTCTTCCTGTCTCGATAATAACACCTTGCCTTTGAAACATTGCCATCGATCATTGCCATCTATCACGTTATCGCATTACCGTGTATCACCTTGTGAAGCCATTAAACTCTATTAATTTTATTTGTGTTCCTGTAAGTTGATTCGTTTTCATCTACCGCCATAATTGGTGGCTTATTGCTCGTGCCAGGTGTTCTCTTTTTGTAATAACACCTTAAAGCTAGCTCATGGTTTTCTAAGAAACGTTTATTTATGAATGTAGTTACATGGTTCTTTGTAATTCTTCATTAAGTCGTTCGACAACGTTTTATTACCACAAAGAAACAAGTGTAATAATATAAAAACCCACTAGAATATTGAAAAGAGAAAAAACGGCACGGGAAGAATACGTTTAAAACAAAAGGTATGATCGTACCCACTGTAAAATATTCATATTTGAAGCTTGAGAAAATATAAGTGGAGGTAATTATGTTATGAGACTAAGAAAACGGTTGGAATGGCCACGTTGTAATGAATAAGAATACTAGCAGAGGTGTAAGGTGAAATTTACCATTGAGCAAATGAAGCACCGTCAGTTGAAAATTGTGAAAATACGTCCCAATATTCTTTATTGGTCATTATTATATCAACATACTAGGTTGCTGTCCTGGTATCTTTGTCCTTATATATCTGATGTGCTTCTTCCACATTCATAACTGTCTTCATAAGACGACGCCGGTTTTAAAGACTTCTGAATCTTCCATTACCAAGTACCTAACCAGTGTTTAGTCAAGATAGGTGAGTCTTGTTCTCCTTCGTCTGGTATTTTGTTAGGGATACTGTAAGATTGTGTTTAGTTAATTTTGGAAAAAAATGTATTCGTAGGTAATAGATAATATATAGTATCGCTTACAACGCAACAGAACAAAATAATTTTATTGTCGAGTAATCAGTAAACGCTGATCACAAAGAGCAACATCCGTTGAATTGCAGAAATGTGAATATATGAATGTTAAATCAGTTTGTTTTTCCTTCGAAGCCATTATTAAGTACATATATTACATTGCTTTTAAAGAAAAACATTTTGAAATTGTCTGTACGTATGAAAACAAATTTTAACGTATACTGGTATCTGTTTACCGACGTTGTGAAATAGATAACTATCTCAGAATTACGGCACATCTCTCCCACTTGAGCAATCATCCAGTAACATTTAATTAAGGGAAATGAGAACAATCACTGTTATATTACGAGTAAATATAGTTTCTTTCCTTTTCATTTCTTTGTACTTATATTTTTTCAAGTATATTCATAGTATTCTGTGAAGGCTACACTTTTGTTCTCGCCTCTGTCTTTGGCATTTGTAATTATTTAAGGCTTACTAGAATCAAGAGATGCCTAAATTGTTCGTCGTTTGTTTTCAATAATGAAATACTATAATCATTAAGAAGTTTGTTATGAGAATAGGTTCCACTAAGATAAAGTTCACAGAACTCCGTACCGACGGCGTGTCGATCTTATGTAGTTGATACTTGGTTGATTTCAGATACTGTTGAAATTTGCTAAGTGACATTACTGGCTCGACAACAATAAATCATTTGCAAGGCGCTAGCTCCGAACTGGAACTAGATTGTAATTAATTTGCCGCATAAATTGTTGGAAATCCTGGACAGCTCGCCTCTGGTAACAATGAAATAGTTGTCGAGGTGTTCAGCTCTTTCTACAATGCCGATGTTTTGGTTTCTGATAGGGTTAAATGGATTAATATTGATAGGAAGGTTCCTTAATATACGGACTTTAGAAATTATTAAAAAACATAAAAACTTCACATGATGGAGACTCTTGCACATATAGCGCATGCACTATTGCAAACAGAAGCTTGTACTTGCTAAGCAAGCTGGAAATTGCCGTAATGTTATGTAAATCTGGCATATCCTTTTCGCGCCAATTTACAAAATGAAACGATAAAACTCGATGTCAATTATATCGGATAATTACTAAATTTTCAAAATACGAACAGAAAGTGAATGGCTGGTATTAAATTGAATTTCATTAGTGATTCATGCCTACTACTGACATTTTATTATCGTTGGGAATAATAAGTAAGAAAGTTTTATGTCACTTAATGCGTCGTAAAAAATCTATGTCGATGAATATGTATGTATGTACGGTCTGGCCAATGTAAGAAATCTCTAGAACAAATACTAAGCCTTGAGCTGAGTTCGTGGCATTACTAGTTTTAGAAGCCATAGTAAAGAAATAAGAATATATAAGTAGATTAAAAATTCAAGATTTCGAAGTGTCAATAGTGTTTTCTTATTTTGCCGTGACACATCTCGGAGAGGTAACAAACGAATAGTTAAGTATTGAATATTACGAATCGATTTCAAGTTATAAATGATTATTTCTTGTTAACCATAGTATCTCACAAGGAGTCTAACGCCGCACAAACCACTTTTCGTTATCTTCAGCACCCGTACACACGGTTGATTTGAATATTTGACTTCGCTGATAACTCCAAAATTGGGACAGAGATTGTATTGTGACCGGCTGCAGAGCGACTGCTTCGCGCCGCTTAATCTTCACACGGGTATGATTTTCGCTATTCAACAATTATTGTTATTAGACTACAGTCGATAACACCTAACATTCGATCATCAATAATTTACACCTTTACACAAATAAACGATTGTGACCTCTTCAAGTCTGTTTTGTTTATCTATTATAATACATTCAACAATTCTAAAGAAAATTTCCGCCGTGATACTGCGTTGCGGCTTCCATTTCCCACAAGTCACGTAGCCGTACAAAAATGTATTTTCCTCATTCTCATTCACACGTTCACGTTGAACTGTTGAATAGCATTACATAAAAGATTTTCATCAAATTCGATTCCACAAACAACTCGAACTATATACCTACTCGCACGACACTGGTGTTTATGTATCTATTTATATTGTTATAATGACGGATTATTCTCGTAAAATTGAAATCGTTGTAAGCATTTAAAGCAACAAAAGTGGTCATCCGACAAAAGACAGCATGCTAGTTTTATGAAACACCTTGAAATTGTCCACTGGATCGAGCAAGATGTGTTAAATGTTAACAGCAGCTTACAAATTAACAGAAATAATCACGTAAGAGTGATGGACGCAAAAGCGAGGAAATCAAAACCGAGTCGCTACAACAGTTACGTGGTCGCGTTACGTAAAGCCTTTCGTGTACTTTCTCTGTCAGCAAAATTTAGCGTGAACGTTACGCAAGCCCACGAAATGGCATCCAACTAAATTTCATCATTTCGACAGCGGCGAGAGAAGATCAACGCGACGTATATGGAAGCAAGAGCGGCGGTGATGAAATGTGAAATGTGGAGACGGTTTCGTGAATATTAAATCGTAGGAATGGTTCATTTCAGTCCGCTAAAAGTAGACCAGTAGCAAATGATCCTTTTAATTCTTTAACGGATTTTAATCATATAGAATTCAATCAGATTCACATATTGCATTTGTTACGTACGTTTGTACACGTGTTGACCTCTGCTTTTATATACATATGTATATAATATCATTAATAAAAGAACAATGACAAATTTTATATATTTATTCCCTTGTATGTTTCATCTTCACTGGCTCCTTATTCAGTATACAATTTTGGTCTGATTGCATTATTCTACGTAATTTTGTATAATCTTCTTCATATCACTATATAAGGTTCATCCGTTTGGTGGAAATGCTTTGGTGATTCAAACATTAGCTGAACATCGTCAATTCAATTCAACAATCATTTGTGTCCTACGGCCAGTTTCTATTTTTATATAGCGTCTTCCAACATTGTTCTTGACGATTAATTGAGTAAATTATGGCACTGGCTAGTGCGACATTTTTACTGTTTCTCTCAGCATTGTGCAGTGCATTCGTCATATACACATACCAGCGACGAAGTGCCCAATAATTATTGAACATGTTGTATGTAAAGATAATTCTTCTTTAATAATATCTATGTGTTATGTACATATGTACCTTATCTCGACTTCTCCATGTATTGCACGCGGTAAGATTCTAATCAATATGCAAAACAAATAGGTAACAATAACTTGTTGTGCTTTGAAACTGGTATTTATTTTCATTAAAACCAGTAACTGCCACATACACACACACCAACATGCAATTTCATCTCTCGACTCCATTAGAACGATCGTGTACTTTCATATCACGACTCCAATCCTTTTAAATGCGTTGATGTTACCAGCTGTCGAAAATAAATGCAAATTATATTAATTTTACCTAACACTCGTGTTGATGTGAGGTAACTTTCTAAAAACTGCTCGAGTGACCTTGAAATAAAATGTTCTTACAAAACCGCGGGCCACTCGCCGGCCCTACCTCCCCCTCCTATGCAGCGTGCCACGGATCTACGCACGCTCACTACATGCGCCTGCGACGACTCTAGTGTGCGCCACACACAAACACACCCAACACGTGCGATACACGTGTGTGCGTTCGCCGATCTAACATAGACAACTAGAAAGGAGTAGTGGAAAATAATGTCTACTCTCGCAGGCTTCTATTCGATAAAGTTTAGACAGCTAACGTAGACGTCCGCGTTACTACTTTTTGCAACTTAAGAGACAATATAAAGAAAGAATTCTAAGAAGCGATGTTACGGAATGCGGATGACGCTCACGTATGAATTATGATTCAGTACTGTTTGTCGGTGTATTTATCGTAGAGTCTTGAAGCGTAAGAGAAATGCTTAAAAACTTCCGTCCTTTCACGGTACGTACTGCACAGTGTAATATCTATAACGTCTTACCTTGGCGCCGCCACGCGCTAACAAAACACACCTTAAAATTCTAGCAGTTTTGAAATCATCGTCTTCCAAATATGTGAAATCCTTCAACGTGCTATGTGGGTCATGATCAGGTTCCGATGTGTCTCGCACTCGCTTATTAGCATCGAGTGCGGTGCGCTCGCGTGGACGTGTTGCGCAACTCTGTTGACTTTCATCCTGAAGGTCAAGTGCCATCCTATTTCAAAACGGACCTTGGTCGAGTGTGGTTCACCTCGAGCGGTACGTAGAGAACAGTCGAGTAAACGGAAGCCGATGATGATGTTAATCGATTTAATCTGATGGTGTTTACACCGAGTTTTGTTGCAACGTGAACATTAACGATTAGAAAATATTCATTACCGTTCAAAAATAGATATCGACTTCATCGGACACTTAGAGGTTCAAAGCACCTACCGCTCTCAAGGTCAGGTGATTTCCCGCCGTGGGAACCGCCTCCATGTGGATGACTTAATCCATCATAATTTACTATAATAATAGAAGAGATATTCAAATGACTGCCGACAATCAAATTCGACCTTTTCACAGACACGTTCTTTATAAATAGTCATCTAACTGCCGCAGTGATCGCGAAATGTCGAACACGAACTCGATTTGTTTCCGAACGAGAACGTTGCGAAAATGCAGTAACACGCCGGGGGCGGTTTGCTGAGATATTTTCTGTAACTACCTCATTCAGCATTGAATTAATTGCTCGACATCGCTAAACTTGAAATCGTATCTTTAATTGAGCAAAACAAACTTAATTCAGATTTAATAGCTATAATGACCGGTTTGTTGGCAGTGTTGGTTGCAAGCTCGACTGCCGAACGAGAGGTCCCGGGTTGGGCGCTACAGGATTTTTCTAACGCAGATTGTCTAATAGTGGATCTGAGTCCGGATATTGCCCGGTGTATGGCAATAGACTCAACATCTATTCCATAGTGCGACGTCATTCGTGCAACGCAGTAATATATTACACTCATCTACCTACCTCTTTGGGGATCACAGGCGTAATGTTATGTAATACATATAAAAGTCCAATATCCGACAAAAGTACCTACATGCAAGGTTATGTAATCATTCTATTTAGATCAATAGAGTTCTCGAAATCGGAACAATTGATAGATAAAACTAAGTACAGGGGACTCTAGATAGGTAATGATATTTGATATGAGTAGTTAGTATATCTACTGTCGAAGGCAACTATGTGAGGCCAAAGAGCGAAGTGACAAGAATGAGCTACCTTCAATCATTCATCGGCTACACGTCGGACAAACAAACTGACGATGTCTGTTCCGAAAATATAATTTTCAAATATCGAATCTGATAAGAATAAGACTCATCGTTCAGAAAACTTTTCGGCAATGTTAATGAGACGCAATCTCAGTCCATAATATAGAATCTGTCGACGTGATCTTGAAACTGAGATAAAATTTCGAAATATAATTGTATATAAATATTCATGAATACACACTAACCATAAAAAAATTGCGTGTCATTCGAAGCTTCAAATTATTACAAGTGCTAAATATTTAGAAAAGTCAAGGTTTTGCAGCTGTTGAACATATTCCTTATTGTAACAAGATGTCGGTGTTCTTAACGCCCGTCGTTTAAAAGGGCGGGCATTGTGGATGTTTGTTTATCAGTTAGCAGCTATCTGGCACAAGGGATCAATCGTCAATCAAAGGCAAGGTGAGAGTGTTGAGCTATTTTAACATCATCGAAGGTGAAACTCATTCGCGCTTTCGGCCCAAGACTCTCTCGCAAGGGTACGCCATTTATAAATAACTACATTTGTCACTTGCCAACGATCGAGTGCCCAGTCAGGACACGGCCTCATATGACCAATGATCTCAGTCGGAGCGCAATGTGTTTGTTACGCATTACGATCCGAGTGTTATTCGATTCACAAAGAGATCCAATACACAGGTCTTAATCAATGTTGTGATCTCTTTTTTATTAATATGAATTGTTGTTGGTGATTGAGAACGCAAGGAGCTTAGCAAAAGAATTACGAGTATGAAACGTATCAGCAATTCTTATATATTCATTTGCGTTGCTATGATCATGTTTTTTTGTATAGCTACATCTGATAATAGTGACTAAAATTATTTTGCTATTGAATTGAATCTTTAGCATTCATTGTAAATATTCTATTCGACCACGCCCAATCTGTTTAGTCAAAGCTATGCAAGAATGAAATTCTTCGAATTATTTTGCATATCTCTATCGGCTGTTAAGCCAATATATCAAGGTTTATTAACCTGTATAGATATAATGTTTTCGGATATAATTTTGTGTACCAAGAGCAAATGAAAAACGATTGACTGGACAGATTGTTTACATTTTCCCAATGAGAAATCACAAAATTGTTTAAATTAATGACTAAGAAATGATAATAATGACGCAAGAGCTAAAAGAATATATAGCGGACAATATGATGACGTGTTCGAAACTAGATAAACGTATAATTATAGCTATGACACTTTTGTTGTAAATAAAAGTAAAAATCGACTTGATATACAGTTATCGTTACCAGAATGATCTCGCTCGACTCTAGACGATGTTGATTAACATATTTAAATATTTCCTTGTTTTGCTACGTAAAAGAAATTATCACCAATAGCTTATCGCTGACGAAACGTGAAGCGAAAACGTAAACAAAGTTTTACAGATACCGCAATAGCGTGCAATAGCTTCCTCGTACAGGCTTATTGCCTAGAGATATCAACAACGTCGCCGACGATAGCACAACAGATAGCTAAATTGACCGCGCTTCTTATGAATGAACTGGCATTTGTTGTGGAGCCGGGATTACATAATGGTTTGTATGTGGTACGTTCGAGCGCGGCACCAGCACTGAACATTTCGTCCGAAGGCCGCGGGCACAAAGCGCGCGCGGCGTATCGCTGGCCGCGCGCCTCGCCATTTCCTGTTCGGCAACTATCGACTTACATCACTCTCGTTTTCTGTCATACTCTGCGCGCCTGCTAGATGCTCGTGAGGGGGGTCTGACTCGTTTCTATGTACCGGGCGTTCGTCATTGAAGTCATGTTACCGGAATTATTATTGCGCCCGATCTCACGGCTCCAAATTCTTCCTTATTAATAATTTATTCAATTTTTTTCTACAATGGCGCAGTCATCTGGTGTAATTAGTTTCTGTGTTGCGTAACTAACGAGCATAAAATAATTTTGTGGATTCTATCATAAATTGCAACCGACTTGGACGGAGCGTTGAAATGAACATTTACAATACAATTTGTTCATTCATTTCAGTCCTGTAAGTGGAGCATGAAACTGACGTGGCCACGTAAATACGGCCCATGAGATTTTCTGCGATTGTGGTCATACGAAGCGAATGACAGAAGCGGCCAGCCTTGCAGTCTGAACGCATCGAGCCATGCTGCGGACTAGCCAGCTTACCTGACAATTTAATTGTTATCTGCATTCTTGCCGCTCTGATTTATTCATCCACTAGCGACGGTATGGTTCAGCCTGTACGACATTGTATCAAAACATATTAGGGGCTCAGCGGTCGTAATGGATTTGGATTAGGTATATTCTCACTTTAAATATCATATTTTATTTGTGTAATGGACTTGATCATTTATTTGTTACAACACTGAGATATTTCTACATTTAAATGGCAATCCAATAAAAAGTTTCCAATAAATCGAATGAAACAGCGCACTGAAGAATAAAATGTCAGAAGACTAGCCAATTTGCACTTTCATTGACATTTATGAATGCAATGAATATTTTACACAAAGTTGCAAAAATAAAATGAACGATAAGTTAAGATCAATTTCGACATGTCATTTATGGATATCGAATAAATACTTCCACATTTCCAACAATTCCAAAATTGTTTAAAGACCATTCTCAATAACATGATGCTTAATGCACAATGTGTAAGACTATTAATAATATTTCTCGCAAAATTACTTCACATTAAATTCCCTTTGCGACATATGTACCTACGTATCACACGACAGATGTTCTAAGTCTTCAAGAACGCCAATGAATTATATAACCCTGTGAACGCTAAAAGACATACGTGATAGTTCTCGACTGATAAATTAATAGGAATTAACTTTTTAAATGAAACGAGCAATATAATTTTCAGCTTAATTTTTGCACAATCCGTTTTAACAAACCCGCTGTAGCGTTTCGGTGCGTACAGTACGGTTGTGCGGGATCATAGCAATGGATCAGTAACAGATCTAATGTGAAAGCAGATATTCGTGTCTGCTTGTGCCAGCAAGTCTATTACAAGCCTTCAGTAACAAACACACGGAGAAAGCAGAACGCTCAAAC
>DWTQ01000122.1:0-10172 GCA_018244875.1 Ardaris sela periphema | reverse complement strand
CCCAAGCGAATATTTGTATGATTTGTTCAGTCTGGTTAACCAGCCTACTTTGGGATCAGTTGGACCAGTGTGGCAAATGTTGAGAAAACTAACAGTAAAACTTTGACATCTTGATGGTATTATGCAAGTAAAAAAATCATACCCCATATAGCTTGGAGAAGAGTAAAGCGAAGACAGGCATTGTGGAGCCAATGACTAGTGATGCGATGCCACCACCCAGCAGCAGTGGCCACTCCGGGCCATTGAGCTTGAGCAATTCCCAACTTGACACCGCTGCTTCCTTCTCTGTTTCCTCCGGGTTGTCCTGGGAAAGAAAGCAGATAAAAATGACTCTTAATGTGAATCTTACATCTTGGCGAACTCTACCACAACAAATTATGTTTGTATCTATCATTTCCTATTGGTGTACAAATAAAGAGAATAAATACATAAATGAAGGCACAGCAAAATTCTCTTCTAGGTATTAATAAAAACCGGGGATACGAAGCTCTTTTTTGCTAAGATTGGAGAGACAACCTCTGAAGCGACTGTTAGATGAGCAAGCTGTAAGGGTTCCGGGAGAGCCGTACACAAAGTAAGTAGGCACATATAGAGATGTAACCAGACCAGACATTACCAATTACATCATAGCTACTCAGGGGAAAAGGTTAGTATGTCAGAGTAGGATTTACTTTTGATCTTAATCGTGACTTTCCTTCTATCTCTCTTTTTTTCTTACTGCTTATATTAATGTGAATAGTTACCGTTTCCTCAATAATTTCCATGCCCATCGGCACGCCATGGAATCCCGATGCCAGTCGCCTACTGCCTCGAATGAAACTGTCCCTTGCGAATGGTTCTGCAGAACAATTGAAATCATATTATTTTATTTTATTTCATTGTAAGAAACAAAAAAATCTTATGAAACGAATAAACAAAATAAATCTATTAAAAAACGTTACTGCTCCGATGGTTTGGGCCTATAGAAAGAATGACAAGTTGATGTATAATGTGAGAGTTGATGCATATTGCATGCAGGGTGCCGAAAAAGACCAGGACTCATCTATCTCGATCAAATAGCTCAGATACTTGTAGACAGGAGAGTGATAAGTGTCAAAAAGTCCGGGAAACCGGTGTGCTTATTTAAAGAAAATGATGAAGAGAGTGATAGAGGAATGCGTGAAAAGACAATGACATAAGAGAAGCTCGTCAAGTCTGTGAAGACAGATATATTTGTCTCTGGGTTCCCTCTGCTCCCTCCGTAGGGGACATGACGATATGAATAATAAAAATGAGCGCTGCTAACTTACCTCTGACGGTGGAGCGGACGCTACCGCTCCGATGAAGCGTGTCCCGCTCTTCACTCGGCCGGTCCACCAGATCGTCCTCCAGCGACTCGTCGTCGTTCACCTCCGCTAAGTTCTGCTCGATGCTCCTGATAGACAAAAGTACATGCTTGAGTATAATAATTCGAAATAGAAGAAATAAAGAAAGATATTTTATATTTTCCTCTCTCTCGATGTATTACTTCAATGGAAGTATTTCAAACGGGGTCTTAATCGAAAAACTTAAAAATAAATACTTTGACCTGGTGAAATAGTAATACGTAACTCTACTACGCCTGAAGAAGGATCTCGGTGGGTTGACTTTTTAACCATCATTTGGTGCACCATTTGTGGGTGAGGTTAAGAGACGTTAGCCGTAGGTAAGGGAGAGGGGAAGAGCTTAGGGAAATTCAGATCTTTTGCATTTTTTTTTATTTCGCTCAAAACTCACCGATGCGTTAGATCGTGCTGTACCAACTTCCAGTAAGCTCCCTTCATATCCACCAGCTCCTGGTGGGTGCCTTGCTCCAGTACTGACCCCTGCTCGATGTAGACTATCCGCGATGCATTCACTATCGTTGACAACCTGCCAGTATGTAAATGACATTTGTATGAGATGAATTTAGGCTGTGGTTTTTAAAGCGTTTTTAATTTTGTGAAGTTTCTTTGTAGCAAATTTAGGATATTGTTGCTTTGTTGTACTTCCTACATATTCTCACCATCGCCCTGGATTAACTGGTGAAGAATTCACGAAAAAGTCATTAGGCATTAACCGCGCCCTTTGTAATATAGCATTAAGTTAACAACAAAGACTAGATACAGACAAAATAAAACGCCATTGTTTTCCGTACCTGTGAGAAACGACTAGTGTGGTTCTGCCTTCGCTAGCTGCATCTAAAGCTGCTTGGACCTGGAAAAATTTTTAATATTACGATACAATTGTACGAAAATTTCTCTCGTGAATTCCTAATTGCTCACAACTACCTTAGTATTGATTACATATTGGAGACCAAAGGTTGAATATACAGGTACAGTCCTTCACAAATCCTACCTGTCTCTCGGCAGCGGGATCCAAAGCGGAAGTAGGTTCGTCCAGCAGCAGCACTGCTGGCTTCCGAAGCAACGCCCTGGCTATTGCCACTCTCTGTTTCTGACCTCCCGACAACTGGGCGCCTCGCTCGCCCAGCACTGTGTCATAGCCCTGTAACAAGATAATGTGATAAAAATCAGCTTCTCACAGTATACTAGACGTAAAATTTACTGCACTTCTTTAAGTAAGTAGAAACAGACTGATTGAACACTTTGTTCGATCAGTCTGTTTCTACCATTGAACTGTGGGTGCCAGCAGCTTGTGCACACCCTACAATACTCTTTGGATCCTGGTCGCACTCCGCTGGCTCAGCAGTTGCTCAAATACTTCGGCACCGTCGCGTACTGATAGGATTTATACCATAAGTATGCATGAAAACATGCCTGCTTTGCCACAATACTTATGTAAAACGCAATGGTATCCTTAAGATGACTGCCGCCATACCAGACGACTTTGTGCAAGAGCACTAGCTGATAGTAACCATGTTTTGCGACTTAAGAAACGTACCGACAGAACCTGAACAATCACCCGTTTGGATGAGCGGTATTAAGAGCTAAATCCCATGCTATTTTTCGTCAGAACAAAAAAGGGTCCTTACGTTAACCAACTTCTGGATGAAATGATGCGCGTGGGCAGTCTTCGCAGCCGCTATCATGTCTTCTTCCGTCACATTGTCCATGCCTATCGCAATATTCTCTCGTATAGTTCCGCTGAATAGTACCGGTTCTTGGCCAACCACGCCTAGGAAATTGAGAAGTAAAAAGTTATTTAAGAGAAGAAGGGGAAATAGGTTATCCCAATACATTTTTCTTGACAATTCCAGTAAGCTCAATCTTAAAACGCTATCGACTTCCTTGGGATGCACTTCATAAACCTAATTGGCTGCCCTCGGAGAGCAAATAAAATATTTTCAAAGGCATTTTAATATTATATTTCAAAATCTGTTTAATATAGAATTATTATTATTGAGCTTCTTATTATGATGTAATCACGCTAAGACTTTTATGTGATAGGCAGAGGGCACCAAATACCATATAACCTTAATTTTACAAACGCAACACACTATATTAATCGCTCACTTCGTTAGTGTGTAATTATTATTACCAATGCTCTTCCTAAAATGGTGCAAATGCAAGTTTTCCAAGCGATGTCCGTCGACAGTTACGCTGCCGCTGTCAGGCTCGTACGCGCGCTGCAGCAGCTGGAGCAGCGTGGACTTGCCGCAGCCGGAGCCCCCCACTAGCGCCACGGTCTCCCCAGCCTTTACTCGAAGAGTTAGACCTCGGAGCACCTGAAATTCCAAACAAATTCTCCGTGTATTGACATTTGGGAAGATGAATTTAGGTCGTATACAATGATGATGTATGAATTGGGAGATAATATTAAAAAGGCTGTCATCAGGAACAGAGACGTCGGAATTTAATTTCCAAAAACCATAAAAACTTTTGCTTAAAAATCCAAATGCACTTACTTTCACGTCAGGTCGGGATGGATAGTTAAAGTACAAACTATCAAATACGATGTTTCCTTTGAAACTATCAGGTTTTTTCCCAACATTCAGTAGGGCATCAATCTTGGACTTCCTTTCCAGAAGACGGAACAGGGACTTGGCAGCGCCGCGCGCGGCGGAGAATATCTCCAGATGGGGGTGGCACATTGCAATGTTCTGTGCTGCCATGAACGTGCAGAAGAGTACCTGCAATTGTACAAAAGTCATTCATTATTAAACATCGCCTTTTTTCATACCACTGATTTGCGCCGGGATACTGGCGTCGTATTTACTGAGAGAAATGCAACCAGCCTAAGATACTCACAGTGACCATGATCCCCGGGTGGTAGGTCCGGTCCTCGTGCGGCAGCGGCATGTCGCGCACGATGAGCGCCGTGCCGTACGCGAACACCACCGCGTTGAGGCAGTAGGTGAGCAGCCAGCCGGCGCCCGCGCCGCCGCCCGCCCACGCGCTGCGGCGCCGCGCCGCCGCCGAGCCCGGCTGCAGCGCGCTCTGGTACCTGGCCGAAGTGCACAAGCTTATTATATTGATACGTTTAGTAGGTACCGGCTCCGAATCATTCTTGCTAGTTTACAAGTATTTTAGCTACGAATGCCTTTTTTATTATTCCTATTATCATCAAGCCAGGCCGTTTAGTGGTAGGGGAAGATCATCGAATACCAATTATCTCTTTAAAAAAATTTTAGTTAATTATAATGTATGTATCTATGTATGTGGTTTAATGTAAAAAAAATACTCATAATAATTTTTATTCTTCGAATGGAATTTGAATATTACTGACAAAATTAAACTATTACCACCGAAGCTTTCGAAAAGAACTGACTGGCGAAATAAAACAAAAATTCTTACGAAATAACGTCATCATCATTATCACGATCATCGTCCACTGCTCAAATTAAATATTATACAAACGATCCACGACGAACATGGACCAGTTTGGGTTAAATTTGCCAACATCGATTTGTGGTTGATAGTTTCCGCGTCTCGCACCCCTGTAGGTTTGCTTGGCTAAGTGACCAAATACTAGCTCACCTATCCACCTCCTGCTTCTCCCCAGCATACGCCCTGACAGTCCGTATCGCGGCCAGCGCCTGCTCCACCACCCTGCCGGCGATACCGTACGCTTCCACTTCCTCCGAGGAGCACTTTGTTTGGTACTAGAAGTAAATAGCAGTAGCAGTTGTATTGTCAGTGAAGACGTAATTTGCTGGATATTGGTGATTTTATTAATGGTATTGAGGTATAGTACTCTCCCACGTTTCATTTACGTTCCCACGTTTACGTCCCACTATGGAATAGGTGGTGAGCCTATTGCCATACACCGGGCACAAATCCAGACTCCGAGCCAATACTAGAAAATCTAAATTAGAAAAATTCAGTAGTGCCCTACCCGGGAATTGAACCCAGGACCTCCCAATCGGCAGACGCGCTTGCTACCAACTCGACCAACGAATCAGTAACGAATTATGATATATCTCACAGCAAAACAAAATTAAGGTCTGATCTAGTTTATATTATATTGATTAATCAGCAACCTCATCAAAGTATTAAATAATGTGACTGTGATATCATTATACCAATATTCAACATTGAAAATGTCTTTACACTAAAAAGTTTAATCAAAATCTTATCAAAAATAAAGCATTGCTGTATTTTACATATTTTTGTATGTCTGTATTTTGCTAAAACCAAATCTTCATTATCTGTGCGAATTGCTCGCTAAAATGCCAACCCAGCCAAATCAAAGAACATCAAGTAGGTATGAACCAACTTATACCAAACTAACATTATTTTGACAAATGCATTCACAGCAATGTTCAACAATATTTTCAATTAAATCACTGCTTTCAATTAATTAAATTATTATATTAACAGTGCATATTGATAAATATGGTTTAAACTTATAACTTAAATGTAAAGTTTAGAAATGGCTCACTTGAAAATATGATATGTTCTCTAAAAAGCTTATACATCACATTATATGAAGAATGTCTGAAGTTAAAGGAACCAAAGCTTTGGAGTTATGGTGTAAGCGCTTGGTAAAAGATTGTCCCAATGTGCAAATAGACAACATGTCAACGTCTTGGAGAAATGGAATGGCTTTTTGTGCTTTAGTTCATCATTTCAGACCAGATTTGATGTAAGTTTTAAGAATATTCTATTCTTACGTGTAAATATAATATTTTATTTCTATTTAGTTTGATATGTATAATATTTCTTGCATTTTCTAAGATTAATTATGATTTTATTTAAATTTTAGAGACCTATCAAAATTGAAGCCAGAAAATATTTATGAGAACAATCAAATAGCGTATAGCCTTGCCGAAAAACATTTGGGAATACCTGCATTACTTGATCCTGAGGACATGGTAGAGAATGAAGTGCCTGATCGGTTATCAATATTAACTTACTTATCACAATTTTATCAACGGTTAGGCCATACAGGTAATTTTAAGTTATGTCACTGTTAATATGTTGAAGATTAATTAGAAAGCACTGTAATGCCACTTAGTCTGTTGATTACTTTATTATCTTTATGAAATTATTAAAAAGGGTTAGGCCTGTGTCTTTATTTATGTAATTGAGTTATTAATAATGAACCACTTATACTTTAAAGTTATTCTTACTAAACTTAGTTCCTTTTTGAATTCAATAATATATCAACACACATTTTTCCCCAACCTAGTAGTCAGAGGACTGCAGTAATCCTATTTGTCCACTAGCATTGGGGGATGACCCTATTGCCTCCAATATACATGGGCCACAAATCCAGATTCCAGGCCGCCACTGGAAATTTCAAATTACAAAAACCCAGTGATATGTTTTCCAACTCAGAAAATGAACCAAGAATATCTTGCTCAGCAGACACACTTGCAACCACTTGAACAAAGAGGTGGTCAAGTTGAATTTTAAATATCACCTAAGTAGTGAGTGATATTGTTACAAATGACTGTCTTTAAATATGTTTTTGTAATTTTGCAGTGAACACAAAAGCATATAAAGATAATGATTCTAAGGTGGCAGCTCCATCATCCTCCACTCAAGCATCAGTAAGTGTTAATAAATACTATACAATTGTAAGCACTGTTTGTTGCATGCTGCATTTAGCACTGCTCTTATGTGATGTTTTATGTTGTCCACTTTTATCTTTTATCTCAGAATCTATTCTATATGTCTCATCAACTCTTGTAGACACCAATAAAATTTGGAAAAGTTAATTTGGACAAGTGTGCTGCTTGTGGACTGCCTGTGTATCTAGCTCAGAGGCTGATTGTATCACAAAAACTTTATCACAGAAGATGCTTCCGCTGTAAAAAATGTGAAGGGCATGTGAACCCAAAGAATTTCACAACAGACGAATTATTTGAATTTATATGTGATACATGCAAAAATGAAAAAGGCATACCAAAATTTCTTAATAACAATGATCAGGTTGGGATGCTCGCATTTAACAATGATGTTTGTGACAGCAGTCCAACCACAAAGGATGAACCGGTTAATATAAAACTAAAATCCAGGCCTTTGTCAATTTTAGGTAAGAATTTGTGTTATGCAGTTTCTCTTATTTCACTATGCCATGTGCATGTCTCTAAACATTTCTCTTTCTATTTGTATTTCCAAAAACAATTGGCTCATGTTAGTTTTAGTTAACCATGGACTAAAGAAAATTTATTTATTTTCGGCAACAAGTATATGGAAAGTAACGTAAACGTAACATCACGCCTAGAATCCCTAAAGAGGTAGGCAGTGGAGTGTAGTACACTCCCATTTTCACTATGGAATAGGTGGTGAGCCTATTGCCATACACCGGGCACAAATCCAGATTCTGAGCCACTGCTAGAAGATCTAAATTAGAAAAATTTAAAATGCCCAACCCGGGAATCGAACCCAGGACCTCCAGATCGTCAGTCGCGCTCGCAACCAACAAAACTAACGAGGCAGTCAAATATTACTATATTACTGTTAACCACAGTAAGATATTTTTTTTTATATATTTATATTATTTGTTTAGTCAATCTCAAAGGTACAATACAACAAGAACTGTATCAAACACCACAATCTTTTACAGAGAAGATAAATATGTTTGAAAAAAATATAGAAAAAGACTCAATGATCGAAGAAAAAATTAGTCATCTTAATCTAAATAGTAATAATAGTATGAGCAGTTTACAAGCGAATTACAATCAAAATACTGATAAAGCTTTAATTAAATCTATGGATATGAAAACAAATCAGCAAAAGTCAGAAAAAAATGATTCAGTACTAGAAACTGAAGTTTATTCATATAAAAATCCATCAGAAAAGACATACATAACGAATATTGAAAAATTGAATTTTTTACAAACTCAACTATCTGGTGATGTAACAGATATTAAAACGGAAATAGATAAGAAATCAAATAACGAAAAATCAGACACTAAAGAGCCCTTACCGGAACATTATCATCTTAAACCAATCACAAAAGCGAGTATTTCCAATGATTCGGTAAATGAAGCGTGTAATATAACAGATGACAATAGATTAGCACAAAATAATACTTCGCATTCAGATGGCGCCTGTTCATTAGGCGTAACCAATACACCCAATTCAGTTCAACACGAACAAGAAATTACCATAAGCGTTCCACCGCGCAGGAAAAAAACTATTTCTCCGGGCGAGGTTAAAACCAAAATACTCGGCAGTGATATAAAATTAAAAAAAGACATGGTATATCCTGATCACTTAAATCCATTTTCAGACGACGAAGAAAACACTGTGGTAAGTGCCTTAAATAATTTTGATTTTTATTTACTCACAAATTGTAGTGCTGACACTTGCTTACTATTTTAGGCAGATGTGATTAAAGTTCCTCAAAGGAAAGTCAGTACTAATCCTTTCGGAAGCAGTGACGAAGATGAAGACAAAGATGATGTGCCACCTATTCAACCAATACCTAAAGTGGCAGACAGTAAAACTTCAACACCAGTGTATGTATAATATATTGTTGTTCCATTAATTTTACTTAGTATTATATTTATGCAACTTTTTAATAAAATAGTTGATCATCTACTGCTTAATAAATTAAAACTTGTTGTGATAGGAAAATGTATTTTTGATGCAGCAAACGACATATCACAGCTTGCAACCCCTTTTGGTCGGACGGCGAAGAGCCATCTTCTGATGAGGAGGAGCCAGCATCTAGAAGGTATATGATCATATTAAGAAGAGTTTACAGCTTTTAAAATGGAGATTATCAATAGTTCAGCCGAAACTTTGATTTTTGATCTAAAAACACATGTTTATTTTGTAAGTAATATTGAAGTCTCACGATTTACATAGTAAATCCTATGTTCAAATTCAATTGTAATAGGACAGGCAGCTGAAAGGTCCTGAGCTTAAAGCACTTACAGTTGCACAAGAGCAGAGTTTAATTAGTAAATGAAACTTCAGTTCATTAACTTTATTACGTAACATCACGCCTGTAATCTCCGAAGAGGTAAGCAGAGGAGTGTAGTGCACTCCCACGTTTCACCAGTTACGTTTTCGTGCCACTATGGAATAGGCGGTGAGCCTATTGCCATACACCGGGCACAAATCCAGACTCCGAGACATTATTAGAAAATCTATTCTGAACGTATCAGACCTTCCACTTGCTTTTTTTCAAACTGCTTAACATCGTTACTCTTGTTTTGAAAGTACTGAAAGAAACGAAATTTTATCCTGTAAGAAAATTGTTTAGTGATATCTAGTCCGCAGCAGAATAACACTAGTATGTATTGTGTATTAAGGCAACAGTACCACCTGGAGCAAATCATCGCGCAGAAATTCCCGAAATAAATAATCCTATAGTGTGCTATGATATATTAAGTTGAAATATAAGATAATAAGATCATAAGATATAAGATAATACATATAAGATAACATTTCATCCAGCTCGAGTATGTACAAGTCGTCGATCACGACTAGCACGCCCAATCTGCCCGTGAGCACGCCGCGACGCAGGAAGGCGCGAGCGCCGGCGCCGCCCGCCCGCGCGGTGTTCCTGGAAGCGCCGAGTACTTCCATGGACGATGTGGCCAGTATCTCATCGCTGAGCTCTCACACTTCCACTGTGCATTCAGATCAGGTAAGTGTAATTAGCATTTAATTACATATATTCATGCCAGGTGTCTTACGGGGTAGACAGAGAACATCGGAGGCCAAATATCTCTATTGTTAGGAGGAACGGACGATCAACAGCTCCATCTGGTGCAAGTTAGATAAGACGGAGGCGAACACGTGTTATTT
>DWTQ01000121.1:0-10187 GCA_018244875.1 Ardaris sela periphema | reverse complement strand
ACCTATTATTCTCCGGCTGAGCTCGATCTTCAGCGCCCCATATCCAACCTCTGTCAGCATCACCATGCGCGGTATCGGTATGTAATATCAATATAACTGTTCCAAACTTCCATCAACTAGGTTCATTGCTCATTTCGTTACGCGCGTGTAAATTGTTCAGTGAATTTCCTTCGATATTCATCCCAAACTTTCACAAAGTAATTAAGCAGATACCGTGATTATTCCTAAGCGATGGTTACATTATGTACTTGTCTGTGGTAAGATTATAGGCTATTCAAAAAGGCGACTCTCTAAGGCTCTAAAAGGCAACTCATTATATAGATTTTATGAAAAATGTGACACACGAATCGACGGGTATTTAGTAGGGCATACGGAACTCTACTTAAAAAGCTAACAGAAGCGAAACTTCGAAGCTTTCTCTGGTCCAAGAATGCAGTGTGGCAACATTGTTGTTTTCTACAATTAAAGCCCCTATCCAGTGCTACAAATGTCTACTCATATAATGTACATGAAAGTGTTGATGGATGTTTTTGTTATGATATCCACACTTAGAGCATGGACCATTAAATCATAGCTACTGGAGAAAGATGGTGAATGCGGAGACTCCTCTAGGTGTAGAGAGCGACCAGTACCTCTCAGCTCAGGCTGTTAGTATAGCAAATATTCTTTCATTGACCTGAAATAGAATTCCATTCAATGCACCAGAGATATTGAATTACAAATCCCCAAATCACATTGACAGATAAAACAAGTAAATTGTTATTTCATATTGTACTTTTCTTTGTATCTTTCGATTACAGAAGAAACGTAGCTTCACGTCTGTAATCACCGAATTTTTTTTCATGAAATTCCCAATACGCATTCAAAAATTAAACGGGTCACCAAGTTGAGATATTTCACAATTTGAAACTCGTTACAAACATGTTACAATACACCCGTAACATGCTAAAAATAAATATTGACAAGTCATTATCGAGCCGGCAAACAAATAAATCGTGTTTAACACGAACTTCGACCGCGCGGTACCTAATTTCGTGTACGTCACAAAACGGACCAACTCGTGGCACGCAGGATCCCGGCGTTCCTGAATTTTGGAAACCACTGGAACAAAGGCGCCGCACTGTGTTTGATGTGTCACTGAAAGATTCTTCACATGAAACCCTTTAATGAACGTTTCGCAAAAAATCTACCAATTATTTACCGTCGCACCGCCGTCCCCATGGCAACGGATACCGAGCAAATAATTGGTTCAATACAGAACTGATTTAATCACATGTCGGTTCAGTACGCACTGTGGGAATTGTAGTATATACATAATTATTTCGTCCGGTGAATTTTACTATTGTTACACAACTATTACCTCATTATTGTAATGCTACAAAAATATTTATTTAAACTTTGAATGCGTTACCAACATTTAATTCTATTTTGGAACAGCAGTTCTTAACTGTCATTTTTTTTTGTTGTTTAGAACAAAATATGTCTTTTTTTCGATATATACCTAAGATACAGCACATATAGTGCTCTCTGCCTACCCCGTAAGGGACCTGGCGTGAAGATATGTGTGTGTGTGTACAGCAGAAGATAATCTAAAATGGTTTTCATAAAACCTTATTTTTTTAAATGAAGTACGTCGAAAGCGTGTTCCAGGTCAAAGAGTATCTCTCAAATTCTTCACCAGTCCTTAAATTCCCGGATCTTTGTGAACAATGTATTAAATTATATATATTTTTCTGGAGTTGAAACGCATCGTGTTAATATTAAGTCGTATATAATTTTAATTTAAAAACGATATGTAGTACGCATAGTACAGAATCAATGCACTTGAAGTATGCAGTTCACCTGTAGTGAGACAAGTTCCGAAAATCTCACGGGCACCGACCGCGCTCCGTCTCCCTCTAGCGTCATGTGATAGACAGAGACGACAATATTGTCGGTACCTCATTAGTGGTACACAAAATTTGGACCCATCTCATCAGTCATATTTGGCGTGAATTCAAAATATGGACTCTTAATTGTGTAACTCGACTCCGAAGGGCTTGCGTTATTTTATGTTGTTGACACTAAACAAGTCATTTACACGAGACACCAGTCGATTAATACTTTTTCGTTTACAACGAGGTCAATATCTTTCGGCTTTTCTCATTCCACTGTTGGGGACAGAGCTACTATTTGCCGAGAAGGCTTAAGGGTGCCCTCTACGCTGGCCAAATTCTGATCGGTACAAACCGCTTTTGGAGTACATAGCCTTCAACTCTATTTACATACAACTGTTAGCCACGACACTCTCTCCACAGTGCAGCTCCAGTGCGGAATGCTGGATATACAGGTAACAGGCCAACCCGTTTGTTGAATGATTTTAAATCGCCTCTAAGACTTTCAACGAGTTTTAACGGTTAACGTTTGACTTCATTCAAGTCCACTTTGCATGTTACAATGTACTCGTAAGTTGGACAAGACAGGAATTTCTTATAAATAATGCAGTTTATTTGAAATATGTTATGCGAAAGCTAGTAAAATTTGTTAAAACATTATGATTTTATTCTCAAACTGGGCGGTCAGAATTCGACTGTCATAAATCAAAATAGTAAATATTTTAAAATAATATGTTTCGATCTTTCTTAGAAACTAACTAAGGCTTTGTAACCTCCGCCTATTGTATCAAAATTGTTTTAAATGCAAATTTAAAATATAACATGAAACATGTATTTTATTGTAATACAGAAATAAAAGAGAATTCTATGAAAGTGATAAAAAAAGCCAGACACGCGCGAAGTTACGCGTAGTAACTCGCATTAAATAAAACCGTCCAGACTGAGAATTATGTATTAAAATTATTCAATAGTTTCGTTCGCCTACTTGACCATTCTTACGTATATCCACACACATCCATCTAGCGGAACAAAAACTAAACAGAACGAAAAAAGACCTAACTAATGACCATTTCATCCTCGCGTTTATTCGTATGGCAACATTTATTCAGATGCAGTTTAACTGAAAACCATTTACACACGAATAGGTTAGGTGGTCAAGCATGAATATTAAATGTCAAAGTTTAAAACTCGCAAGCGTTACGATACGATAGGATCGCGTTCGCATAATGGAAAATATAGCTTGTTGGGTTCGGTATTTATATACTCAACAACGTTGCGTGCAATGAGTGCATTTTAACAGTTTTGTTTATATTACCAACAATATCTCATTAGTTTCACTATTGGACGTTTCATGAGTATTTTAAAATTGTAGACGATTAAGTTATGTACCGGCTTAAATAACGTATAATTCTTCGGATTACCAGGAGATCGAGACCTCGGTAATAACGACACTAGGCGGGCGCTCCCCAAACCGGTACATAATTAAATCACGTGTCTCAATAGTCCACGTGCATTTAATGCAAGCTTTAGTTACAAATGCATGCGAAGATACCCTTACGATCATATAAAAAATGTCTTATAACCAGATCTGTGACTGCAATAACATTTTATTTAAAGGAAATATTAAAATTGTTAACGATGTCATAAATACATATCGGAGCTATTTCATCCTCCACCTTCAAAAAGTTGAATGTCTTATGCATAGCTGTAGACATTTTACTAACCCCTCCTACCCTTACTGAAATAGGACGTCGTATATTTTCTACCACTATACCTTTAACTTTCAGTAAGCATGGCCTTGACATTTGCTATACAATAGTTAAGGGCTCACGATGATAGCAAACCATAGACTGAAACTTAGATAATATACCCGTTTTTGTATACCCCTAAGCCTACTAAAGTTGTGCTGACTTTAATAAAGAACCATACATACACTACTGAATCATATCGACAATGATATAATCTCGAAAAATATATGTACAATTACATTTACTGCCCTATGTACCATTAAAATAATACATTAAACTTGTAGTCCTACCATAACGCTCATAAGTCAAGTTAATAGTAACGATAGCATCTCAGATATTATTCAGCAACGAGTTTGCGAAATTCCGCGTATACAGAAAAATGAGGTTTTTCGTGCTGACGGTACCGCAGAACGACGGCGTGTAGTTATTCATTGTTATATAACAATTTTTCTTGTCATAAATCATCTTGAAGGACACCGAGCGATCCAATTATTTTTATCTATGTAAATGTTAGCCTCTAGGAAGGTATGTAGGGCACCGGGTACAAATCGAGATTCCGAGCTATTACTAGAAATTCAATTTGGAAAAATCTGATATTACTCGACCCCAACATCCTATTCAGGACCTTTCCGCACTCAGCAGCCGCGCTTGCAAGCCCACTAGACCAACGAGCCGTCAAACAGTTAAAGCACATAAATACTTGCCACATAACAATTATTATAGTTTACAAATACAATACAAATGTGCAGTTGAATGTGAAGTCTGAACACAACATTTCAACTTAAGGGCGATCTTAGGCATCTACTGATCAAACAAAGTGAACTCGTTAAACTGCGATTACAGGTAAAACGTCTATCTATCATCTTCAGTGAATAAAATTTTAGAACAATTTCACGCATAATTAGTAGTTGTCTACATAATCTGCGTAAACTTCATACGCCGCTCTAATCTACATAATCAAAGGCTACCCTTGCTTGTATGACACCCTTTTTAATTACCATCTCCCCATAGCCAAACCTAAAAAACACAGTAACACAAGGTAATAGAGATGGTTTTTGCTCGAACGCAATCCGCAAATTCGTGGTGTCATCGCTCGACGCAGAAAGCACGTCAAGATAGAGTGATTGCGTCATAGTTAAGGACGCCTACACAAGGCGCGGGACAAAAATAAACTCATTAGAAAATTTAACCGCCTTCTCGCAGTTTATTTCAGATCAGATTAATGACCGGTAATCTTGGATGGCGATTAGTATGATAACTCAATGTTACCTTAGGTAATAGAAATACGGAATTACTGACATCTTACCTTGTTTTGGTTCTCAATGTTAATAATATAAATACTTATGAAATAAACGTTTTGGGTGTCCGTAATATTTTCACGTCAACACGGCTGAAGCGATTCTGTTGAAACTTGATGTGAAAAACACTTAAATCAGAGTTTTTATATTGGACCACTAAATTAATAAAATTAGGTATTGAGAATTGTTGAAAAAATACTTACGTATTAGAGAAAACGAGAACGTGGTCAACAGCTAATGCGATCATCATCATCAACGACCCTTCTATTGTTTCACCGTCCATCGCGGATCGCCTATCTGAACAGAGGATCTACTGAGGTCTTTTGAGAGGATCACATCTTTGAAAAATAATAGCAATAAAAAGCGGAAAGATATTTGAATGAAACTGAATATTAGACTCATAATTTATTCCTTACACCTGTCTGTAAATAACTTGAAAGATTTTAGGAGGAATTAACACAGCCGAGAATCGTTAGTATGCTGAAAAAGGATCTAAAAGTTTAAGATTTTACTTAGATAAATAATAGGTCTGTTTTATAATTAGGCCATCAGCTTTAAGAATTGGTAGCCTAAAGGGTTGAAGGGTTGCCTAATGAATATATCCGCACGTTATAGTTATTTAGATTGTAAGTAAGCTATAACTTAAGGCTGTATGTAATTTTTAATGCCAATTGACACGAAGTATCAATCAACCTAGGCGATCACTAAACAAAATGTTTTCAATAATGTAAAACATTTCGTGTGTATAATTGTACATGTGTGTACATAGCTTTTTACGTACATAACACTCTAGTGACTGTTCAAAAACGATGGAAAATTTATATATACATTTGTACGTATATAACACTAGCAACACATTAATAGAGAGTTTAAAATAGATAGAGCTATAATTATCTCCAGTTCGTTGAACTTTGAGATAAAAAATATTGGTCGAGCTCATTAAAGCATTGTGTATATTTAGATGTAGCGACATGGTGTTTTAAAACTATCCTATATATAAAACATTCCACGCAATGGTGTTACTTTGCCAAAATGGTTGGCGACCACAGAAGAGGTGGAGATATTGACGGAGGCCATCATTGCTGTCCACGTGTACATCAGGAGGTGTGTATGAATGAAGTACGATGACAGATGTATCGTAGGTGAAAATGAATAATATTTTTTGAGTGCCGTAGTTCCTTGAAGTTAATGACCATATATTTATATATATACCCAGGGGCACGTTAAACTGAACGTGTCGTTGATGTAGGACATTGATCTGTTGGTACGACTCTCCCTTAAAATGGAAATGTAAAGACGTCCAGTTAAACAAGTGATTTGAATGTGATATAGGTGTAGATATTCGACGTAAAAACCTCTATTAGGTTTGAACTTAAAATTTAATGAACTGCGGTTGAATCTCGACCACCGCTCGGCTAGCAGTGCAGTAAAAATTACTATGCATGACACTTATGTCGCTGATTCAGAAATATTTGTACGATTATTAAAATCAAATAATGTTACAATGTGGATTGTGAAAGTTTATTTTTGTTTAACAAATGATATTGTCGCTTTCATCGCGGAACCGAAATAGGAGTTCATGAATGAATACACGTCGAGTGACAACATATTGTTCAGGTGAAAGAGCCAGAACCTGCCTTTCTTGTGTCCGTTTCGTTTGATATGACCACACAGATAATACGAACTAAACCTAAAGTAACACTAATATTTTATTCTATTTGTTTTTTTTTTCTAATTGTTTTCCTGCGATGCATATATGTAGGTTGCCTGTAAGAAATCACTACTTGAACCATTTCATGCTACTGTGGTTTTTTGTAAAACATTTTGTTTTCCCTTGTGTTTTTAGTGTTGAATAAAAAGTATATTGTATTATATCATGTTATATCTTAACGCGTGTTTGATGTATTGGTATTGAATGCTTATGAGATATAAATCTCGGTGTTAATTTCAGATTGGTAGATTTTATAATTTAAAAAATATATATATCGAAATGCACTTATATTGCTATAGCAATCCTTCCTTTTCTTGCAACTCAGGACGGGCGCCGATTTGAACTTAAAGTCAAATATACTTCAGATTGCATACTTCACTTCTATAAGGAAGGTTATACAAAAATTATATCACGACTTCGTTAATAAAATCGTACGATTTTACAAAATTTGTTTTTAAAACATACATTTAAAAGACACATTCTGTCCACGAATGTATTTAAAAATAAATTTATATTTGTCAAATAGGAACTTTTCTCTAGTTTCAGTTGTTATCTCGTAGAAGCCACCCACGGGCATCCCGGGTGAAGAAACTCAAACAAAAATATTACAGCAGCTTCTAATATTACCACGGATTCGTCAGACTGTAGCTAGGCGGAGGATCCTCTCGGCGCTGGGGATAATGTAAAGTTTGAGAAAATTTCGTATGCGATACAATTAAAAAAAACTATACTAAAAATGCAATAAATTTAAGTTTTGATTCGCGATGTTTTTACAACTCTGATCTATCTAATGCTGTGCGTAACTCGTGTTTCTTATCCCTTGTGTAAATTTAATTCCACCTGTGTTTGAGGGCATTCCGTATGTCCAGTTAATGCCAATTGGAACAACACTAATTGTCTAGTGAATATATTCAAGTATCGCTATCTCAACCGAGATCGAACGAGAACAGTTTTTGATACAGATTTTTTCGTTTATGTTCAGTAAACGTTCACCGAAAAAGTGGTCAAAAATGCGACCATAAATAAAAACGTTCAATTACGAGCATCAAGCCGGGACAGGAGAGCAAGTTGCGCGGTCCGGGGTCGATAACCAGGGCGTGTTTCGGCAATGCGACCGGTCGGCTGCGCATGCAGGTGGGCTACCTGTGGCTAAGTGCGCTGCTACACACGATGTATGAAAGTGCATCGCGTTCCTCAACGCGACGTGTGCTCGTAGCATTCATAAATTAATTGTTCTTGTTCGTATGTTCACTCAAGGAACGTCGCGCCTGCTCTTCTCCCGGATCAGTAGACGGAGGAATGTAATACATTCCCACGATTCATCAGTTATGTTATACGTCTCACCATGCAATAGGGAGTGACCTTATTTATATATTAATCTGTGTAATCATTACAGTTATGAAGTTATGTATAATAGTTATAATTTGCTTATGTACATTTACGCCATCAATGTTATAGAATTTTTTTATTAGACTAAATATATTTGACACTAATATTCTAATTATCTTTAGGTAATGTTACAATGTCCCAAGCTAACATTGAAAAAACCACGTCTTGAACCTGTTCAGTGCCAATAAAAAGTCTTCAAAGTTTTAATCTTTAAATTATTCTGTAAGCTACACTACAATATGATAATTTGAATTGATATCAATATGAATTTTCGTAAGACTTCTTTAAATATTGTAATTACTCACAAAAACAGATCCTAGCGAGGGTTATTAATTTAAAGTCCTGCGGGATTAATACTTGTTAATATTTTTCATCATTGCGATCTAATTCCCTTTGGGTCTTTTGGGATAACTTAACATTACGCCTGTAATCACCGAAAAGGAAGCCAGAGGAGTGAAGCCCACTCTCACATTTCACCAGTTACGTTTCCGTCCCATGATGGAATAGGTACTGAGCCTATTGGCATACACTGGGTACAATGTATGTTTGGGATAACCACGTAAAAATATAGTTCCTGTGGCATACTTATAAATATTATATGAGCAGCATTACATCATTTCTTTTTTTGAAATGAGAAGTTAATTTTTATTTATTCAAAAATAATCCCGCACCGTTATCAGTCGAGCGTAACTCTCGGTATAAATCTCGGTAACAGGAGAGATCCGTCTTGCTCCCAGTTCTCGTACAGGGTGCTAATTTTAATGAGGTTCCGAACACTGCCAACTTCGATATTACGTACCGGCATTTTTGATACCGTGAATCGATATAATTTTCATAGTTACCGGTTTTTGAAGTACTGTTACGGTTTCCTCTTGTATCTTGCAAATAATCGTCCGAGCTCGCAAGTTTGTGTGGGTAACTTAGACCATTTCATTTCAAGTAAATTTCCTACGAGTTTGAAGTTTTAACGCTTCAATTTTTATTTTTCCTTACAGCATTGATTATTCTTCGTTCAAGATATTTCATTAATGCATTAGACATTTATGAAAAATGAATGAAAATTAATTCAAAATAAAACTGTTTTCTTCGGAAATAGAATTCTGTAACGAACGTCAATTTAAAATTTTCGCTTTCATGAGATTTACACATACCCAAATGCAGGTGTGAGAAGGTGAGAGAACTAAACTCTATGAATAAAATGCGAAATTGTCGACACACTATAGCCATAAAGAACTAACCCATAGTACTCACGCTGCGCTTCATGTGCTGCTTGCTAGACATCACTAAGTACTAACATTGTAATTTTCCAATTCGACTTGACCCGCAATAACCGGAAACCTTCGTACTTAGTTCTCTACAACTAATTTGAGATATAACAACAATCAAACTTCTTTATTAAAATAATTTAATAATATCACCTCAGTATTTATCCTGCGTTAGGATTTCTCTAGTCGCGAGTGCATTAAATGCCACACAAGATAAAATTCACAATCAAACTAACCTAAACTCTATATTGATTATTCACTTGTCCGCACGTTGAGGAACTGAATTCGGGACTGATTAACAAGACTATACGCGTAGCATTAAACATTTAATACCAAATCACACGTATTCACATGAATACAACTACAAAATAAAGTTTAGGTCCAATGGTGAGAGGGCGCGCTGTTTTGTCCCTGGACCGCGCGTGTGTCACCGCTGATCATCCCGGACAATCGTTGGCAGTGAGACACAAACCGATTAATCGGCTATTGTACGGACTAGAATATACCCGGATGCCAGCGTGACGGCGGTCCATGAAAGACCGAAGCAACCGAAGGCCCCCGCGGGCGTACAGTCGAAATTAATTGGTGCAATCCTTGATCATCGTAACGTTATCGCTTTGTAATTATCTTTGATACTTTATTGAAAGCGGTTACAATACGAACGAATACAGATTTCAAATTGAAGATTAACTAATTATATTCAATAAGATTTCGAGGAAACTTATATAGGAAATATTGTAGGAAATCTTTCGGTAGGAAAAATTATAACATTATTCATATCTTGAGACGACTCATACACGCCCATACGATCACAAACTAGGCGGGTAAAGCTCATGTTATTTTAACAGACAGCTGATTAATTATATGGATACATTTCTAAGTACGTATAGAAAATTATAATC
>DWTQ01000120.1:0-10201 GCA_018244875.1 Ardaris sela periphema | reverse complement strand
ACTACTAGAAAATCTTAAGCAGAAAAATTGTATAGTGCCTGACTCGGAATTTAAATCCAGGACCTTCCAATCGGCAGTCGTGCTAGCAACCAACACGAGAAACGAGGAGTCATCATTAACATTTATTTAACATTTAAAATATCATGCAAGTAAAATGTTAATCATTGACAAAAGAAATAAAATTATAAGAGTAAAACTATTGTACTTAGGTTAAGTATTGTACCTATTAGGTTAAGTATTGTGAAACTATTGTAATTTCCTTATATAGAATAATGCGTCTGAAATGTTGCTATCTGCCTACCCCGTAAGGGAACTGGCGTGAAGATGAGTATATATGTGTCTGAAATTTCCGTCTAGAAATTTAATTCAGCACTGCTGTTGCAATTATTCCATTATAATTCATATCCCAAGCGGCTAATTATGTAAATTTCGTGATGCATTAGCCATATATTATCAATTTCTATTCCAATCAATATTGCATGAAAATCCTAAACCATGTAATTGTCTCTCTTATCCACCACACATCATTACAATTATTGTAGCACACTTCAAATTAATAGAATTAACTATTATCTATTAAATACTTTATCAATAGTATGTTTAATATTTTTTCAATGTTTTATTCAAAAGATTGTCGAAAGTTATATTTCTCTAGCTTTTTTTTCTCGGTCTATTACATACATCCTTATCTATGGGAATGCTGAAACAGTAGACACTTTTGCACACGCCGATATCAGTATCTCGATGTGTATCTGTTAATAGTATTTTTGCTACTGATTTCGTTTTAGCAGATGAGATCTTTCCATTGGGCTGCGTAATAATTCATCAGGAGACAACAAATATTATAGACATCTATACTAATATTATAAAGAGGAAAGATTTAATTGTTTGTTTGCATTGAATAGGGTCTGACACTACTGGACCGATTTAAAAAAATATTTCGCAAAAAAAAACATTAAAACGAGGGATTCAAAGTTCTGTTTGATGATCCTTCTCAAACAACTTTATTCTTTTTTATACGAGTGTAATGTGATAACAGTCACCAGTTCCGTTGTTGGATGAAACTGTAATTCTAAAAGTTATATATACGTAACATCATCACGCCTGTAATCCCCGAAGAGATAGGCAGAGGAGTGTAGTAGACGCCCACGTTTCACCAGTTACGTTTACGTCCCACTATGGAATAGGTAGGTAGATGCTACATTTTAAATAAATTACACTAAATTGGTTCGTCTCGCAATTTGTACCAGTACCAGTTATCAATACTACACAATAATTGCTACAACGTTACTTACCACAGTAAAGCAATGGCAAAATTGCCGGCGGTACTCTGGCTAACGTGAAGTCTGAACAGACGGTTCTACTTTTATTGTTACGTTTTCAATATAGATTGCCTCGTTTGTTGTGTTGATTGCAAACGAGACTGCCGACCGGGAGGTCCTGAGTGCAAAGCCCAGGTCGGGCACCATCGAATTTTTGCAATTAAACTATTTAGCAGTGACTTGGAGTCTGGATTTGTGCCCGTCGTATGGGAACAGTCTCAAAACCTATTCCATTGGACGTAAACGTAACTGGTGAAACGAGGAAGTGTACTACACTCCTCTGCCTGCCTCTTCATGGATTACAGGTGTGATGTTACCTTTACGTTTAAATATAGAACGAATTTATTTTACTTACTGCAAGCACGGAACATTTTAGGTTACCGTACAGTAATTTTAACAATAATAAATAACTCTCTTGCCTTCATTTAGATCGTACTAGCCGTCAAAAATAATTAGGCAATTGCGTGGAAGTTCCCTCTCCAGAGCGGAGCACCCTACGAAGGTACGGCTGTGTAAACATACGAGGGCGCTTAGTACCAAGGACCGCTGCGAATGTTACGTAATCAATATAGGTACCAGTGGTCGAGAACAAAAAAGCGTACGATAGGGATTAACATTTCACAACTCGAAAACTCTTTATTTTGCACTAGAGTAATTAGTACTCTGCACTGTGTTGCTAGTAGTCTTAATTGGTAAATGCTTTATTACTGAGTTCTTCGATTGTTTTTAAAATATGATCTCCTTCTTACCTTCTACGTGTTCATAAGTGCCGATTTACTGCTTAACATATTATAGTATTGTAACCGCACAGTATGTTAAAGCCTTAGGGTGTCGATTATAAAACTACACCCACTAATTGTACAAAATAACACGTAGATAACCGACACCATGGCTTTCATATAAAATGTTATTATTAGCGCATAAACACAACGTTGCCGTTGCAAGGTTCTCCCGTATAATCTCGTTCGAATGATTTAAACCACACGTTTTAATAATAATGCAGGCACCGACTCGTCATTCTTAAATAAATGCTACAATTTTACGCTCCGCGGTCCTGGAATTAAATTGTAATTGCGAATTTCCATATATAATAATTCACGTGCATACGAGACTCAGTAGTGGACTTTCGGACTTGCAGTATGTATCGTTTCTTTGTGTTGCTTGCTGTCTTTCTCACTGTGTCGGTAAGTGTATGCTTCGTTGCTAGATTGATCGCAAGTGTTACTGTTGATCGAAAGGTTCTGGGATCGATTCCCTGGTTGGGTACTATTGCATTTTTCGAACTTAGATTTTGCAGGAGAAATTTCTAGTAGTGGCTCAGAGTGTGGATTTGCGCTAGGTGTTGGAAGTAGCCCACCGTCTATTCCACGGATGTATATTACGAGTTAATGAATTTATTCGGTAAAACGCAATATACATTCCTTAAGAAATATAGTCGTCATTCTATTTATGTATATTATCACGTGGAACTATCGAACGTAAAAACGGTTCACGTATTCGCCTTCAGCGTAATTAATTTTATGTTCCAACATTAATTATTCAGGCGTCGATCGTTCTATTCATAATGCAGGAACTAATTATGCAAACGTGAGCCCTTGTTAACTAGAGTAATTGATTGAGTTTGGCGATTGCCCGTGTTCCACGAAATTCGTGCGAACTTTAATCTTGACTACAAAGGCAAATTCGTTGGTGCAATGTCATTTTAGTATTAGGCGATACGCTCCTTATTATATACGAATACAACTCAATTTTAAATTATCTTAAATAGAAAGCCTATGTAACACAGGATCTACTTTCAATGAATCTTATATTCATATAAGCGTGACGTTATAATGCAAAAAAAAAATCCCTCTCCTCCTAACTTCTGAATTTTCTATATGTATACTTGACAAGTAGTAAATTTGTATAGTATCACAAATAAAAGTGTATAATACTGAAGTGACTTGAGCTTCAAATTAGAAGTAAACAAACAATTCTGGAAATTTCGGTGTTTGAATTAATATACCATTGTAACAAAGTGCATTATCTAATATTCTCGATCATAAGGATAGTACGATTCGAAGACGCGCTCCATACATTTACGACCCAGATATCAAGGTTCCACAGGGAGTTAGGTTCAATTTCCGGCCGGACAAACATGCGAATCATGACCTTAACTGCCTATACTATATTGTGTGCTTACAAATATACATACATAATCTATCTTTATATTCGAGTACATGAAAGCTACAAAAAATGAAATTTCATTGCTATATCAAGGTTAGTAAATGTAATATTTTATGTCGTTTTTTAAATAGTCTATTCACAAGATCAATATTTATGTTAAGTGAAATTATAATTAAGAATCTCACTAAATATGGAAGCCATGGTCATCATAATCGTCGCGTGATGCGATGAGGCTACATTATAAGCAAAGTAGCAAAATACCAAGGTACTGGGTAAGGTTACTCACCTCTAAGTGTATCAAAAACAACCTCTATCTATATCAAACGTAACGTAATAATACGTACGTTTTACAACTGACGCTGCTTTGCCCATGTCTGGGAGATGATAAGCAGATCACTTTGTTAGACAAGACATTCCAACTTGGCTCTTGTGTTAGTAACATTTGTGGCTCAACTCAGTGCTCACTTGAACAATAACCATTACTTCGCTAGTTTCAACAACTTTACCTTTTAACATAGTAAATAAACAAACAAATAATAAACAATAGCAAATAAACAAAGATCAGTGCGTATATTTTCTCTTCATTATTTCTGAGTTACTATAAAAAAAACCAATGGACTACATTGTAAAATAAGCAGCAGTTATAGATCAGTTGTTTGAAATTCAGCCTGTCACTCCAGGTGCCTGGGTTCAAATACTGACGCGCACCTCTTTATAAATTGTCTTTAAAAATTAAATATCAACTGCTATAACGATCAACGAAAATATCGCGAGCAAATCTGCACACCTTAGAGTTCATTAAAAAAATGTACTCTAAAGAGTGATTAGTCGGCCAACCCGCACTTGGCCCCCATGGCAACTATGGCCTTAACCCTTCATTCTGAGAGGAGACCTGTGTCCAGAAGGAGAACAATAAAAAGGATCGGGAGATAAATATATTGTCAGTGTATTATATAAAGAGATATTGTATATAGGTGTTACAATTATAGTACCTACTATTGGTCCCTGTGAAATACATATATAGCAACTATTAGCCCAATTCACATTTTCCCATTGAATTGCTGTATAAAATAAGAATTTATTGTCCAGAATAGCAAACGGTATATCCGTGGCGAAAAAAGTATAATCAAAACTGATTACGTTAATATTATTTCAGGCCCACGATTCAAAGGAAGTAACAAAATGTTTGGACTTTCTGGAAACTTCCGTGAGTATTGGGTATCGGGAAATACAGACGAGTCCTATGGTTATAGATTTATATCACTATAGAAGACCTTGATTATATTCATGTGGTATAGACTACGAAAAATACTGGTACATCGAAATCGGGAACGGATGAACGGAACTTTGTCAGCACCGTTAAGTTTCGACAGATGGCTAACATTTCGTCAATTAGCCCACTACAACAAAGATCCTCCCCACATCTTCTGAGTAATTAGAGAAATTGTTTTCAACATCCTCAATGTTTTCTAAAATATAACAAAAATTATTAAGGATTGTTTATTAATACATAAATATCGTATTTTTATGCGACTAATTTTACCTATGCAATATTTTGTTATATTTTTCTATTATCGGTACACACATTTAAAAAATATGTACTTTCAGCAAAATTTGTTGCAAAACAATGTCCATAAGCAAGGCAATGGTGGACGTAGAGAAGAATAAAGAATGTATTCACATGCCACACATCCCTGGTTCTGTAAGTTTGGTTACTTTGTAGAACATTTTAATAGATTCAAAAACAAAAGAGTTTTGTTTAGGGCAGAAAAGACGCGAGTTTTCTGCTGCACGCTACAATTAATTTTCCATAGTTTAGCAAGGATTGACATTATTACAACCAGATTAAATGTCTTGTCTTAAACCAAAGTCTTCAGTGTTATAATTCAGTACCCATTCACCCATTCAGTACAAGGCAATATCGAAATATAAAATACTTGCACATTTTGCTGCTCGTCTATAAATTTATAGCTATTTAAGGCACGATCTACAAAAGCCGAGAAAAATGTTATACACTGGATAACACGAACGGTGAAATTATTCCAACGGCGCATAGAAATATACGAGTAGCTCTTATAAGTGTGTATATATAGTTATTTGAGAATACGATACTAAAAAGTAATAAAGAGGTCTTTATAATAAATGCTCAGAAACACTAAGTGGTCCACTTTAAAGATGTCAACTTCTTTTTTGAACTTTTTTGTAAACTTCCGTGGAGTCACATCGACAAGTGGAGTGGACAATAGTCGCTATATTTCGAAGACTCTTTTATTATCCACTAATGTTTGTTGTAATGTAATTCTTTGTAATAGTTCATGTCATTCTGTTAAGGTTTCATTCGTAAATAATTTCGAATACCACATCAAAAATTTATTTTACTTATAATTACTCAAAATGCTTCGAAAATCTACATTTAATTTTATTTCTTGCATCTTGTATAATATTAATTTAAATAGTAAAAAGATAAAGGCAAAAAAGTATTATTGTCAATATGTTTATAAATAGTACAGTAAATAGTACAGTAAGTAAATAGTATAGTAAGTAAATAGTATAGTAAGTAAATAGTATAGTAAGTAAATGGTATAGTAAGTAAATTGTATAGTAAGTAAATAGTATAGGAAGTAAATTGTATAGTAAGTAAATAGTAATAGTATTGTCATTATGTTTATAAAACACTTAAAATCATTTTAACAAAACTGAAATTTTAACTTTAACAAAAAATTAAAAAATAGAGAAGCGTTAATAACATTTTCATTTTAAAGTGTAACAAAGCGATATGCTTCGCAACTAAGAATGGATATGGAACAGCTGATGGAAGTATCAAAATAGATGTTTTAGAAAAAGTGTCGGAAGAAAGACTGGCAGATAATAAAGACTTATTCGAAGCCATAAAGACAACATGCTTAAAAGGGAACTGGCAAAACTATGGGGAAGACGATGATTGTGATTTAGTGAAGATGTTATCTTGCATGAAGTGGCAATTTGTGTTCGTAAGTTAAATTGTACATAATATAGATAATATTTTCTAGATTGTAAACTATGGTTATTATATACACGTCGCTTCATTTCGTGAAGACATGTCATTTTATTTAAATTCAAATACAGGGGTTTTAATTTACATTAAATTTAATACAGCGGGTTACAACGGATAGTCTAAATCATCTGAAATCTGCATGCTTGATCCCTCGGTCCAGTGATTACTACGGTTTTCAATTCGATTCCCACCCAGATCAAAAAAAATTATGAATTACGGAATTTATTCTGTCTGATTGTAAAACGACAATTAGGAATTTACAGACTTATGGACCTAGGCCATACGTAAGTTTATCAGTTGATTGGTGAAAAGCATTTGGTAAAATGAACACGGATAACTATTTCGTAGACTTCATAATCAGAAGAACGCTATCTATTATTGTGAAAATTTACAAATGTAGTTTCTTTCAGATGTGCAAAGATTTTAGCAACGATGGCTCGTGTGAAGGAAGCGAGGACATTGCGAAAAAATGCTTGGAAGTAGCGCCCTAAGTTTTTCGAATTTGGGAACAATACTGGCACTAATTTGACCTACCTACTTAATTGTTTCTGATATATTATAATCCAATAATAAGCTTCAAAACGTCTTTTTTTTCTAAATCTCCATCAATATTATATTTTAGTTTTACAAAGCTATACTTAGAGTTAAGTATTTAAAAATTATTTAGTATTTTAAAGGTGTCGGTATATAACAATGTGTGCAAATTATGTTATTTATGTACTATTATATGTTAATATAAGATAACATATATTATAAAATTGAAACAGACTTGCAAATACGAACATGATGTTATACGTACATATATTTAGAACTACATGTAGTTCTCTCAAAAAAACGCTGTTATAATAATGTGATCACATTTATATGTGTAGGTTTTATATTTATATGTGGCTGGCTGTATCTCTTTTTATGTCGCACAGTTGGTCAAGGGTCTCTTCAGCAATTGCGGGAGGGTCTGGAACATAGACCACCCTGCTGCTCAAGTACGCACTATTAAACATACAATTTAATGGGCCGTGTGTCAAATATTTTTATATCGTCTTCAAGCCCTGGGTTAGGATTTTAACAATGCTAGCTAAAGCAAAAGCCTATCCGCCCAGCTTTGCTTACCTCTGCACCACGCTTGCGATCTACAACCGTGACATTACACAATATCAACAATTAAACCTGTCAAAAACTATATAAATTCTCAGGTAATACATTTTTACACTGTGACCATTTCGGAATCAATTCTTGTTTTTGCTTCCTTACTGATATTCGTTACAACTATAAGAAATAATGAACAAAATGATTTTACAGACAACAAATTGAATATTGAACGAAAAGCCAATATAACTATGGTATCTTGAATTCTTATGTATTCAGTAGGAGCTTAGAACAACTCAGGTTACCACCACACCTCATGAGAAAACTTCTGCACTTCGCGCCTCTTCAGCCTCGAACGGGCGACGTTCGACACACTCCATTTAACAAGGTGCCCTGAATAACGCCTCGCCCTCTTGTTTATTGAATAAAAGCTTCATAAAGAATTACAAATAATTATTAAGATTGAAAAATCGTAATTAAAGTAATTAAAGTATCTACAGTATTCATCTAAGCAATATCTGGTACACGATTCCCAACAAAAAGTCTTACTCGGACACAGACTTATAATACTTTTTGCAACATAAGAAAGTTGTTTCTACAAATTCGAGAATTAAAATGTTCGTCAGTAAAGGGAGTTCTGATTCCAAAATTTATTGAAATTACTAACGACTATTTACACTAAAAATTGTAAATTATTCAATCGGAATAATGATCATCAACTGAGGATCTATTCGAAATGTTTCCACAACATTCTTATATCATGGATTACCTATATCAATACAGGAAACTCGCTAGGAACCTGCACGCATCGTAAAAATGACTTGCTTCATTTTAGCGGTTTCTCACTCGAACGAGCGAAGTTCGACCTGCTTCATATTAAGATGTGCCTTTAATATCACCGCACCTTGTCGTAACATTTAATCGGCATTCTCAGTTTCTCAAGTATCTCATAATAGCTGAGGCAAACAATAGTAACTTGAATACATCATGACATAATACGAAGGATTCACATCACATCACCATCATATTATCAGCCAGTCTATGTCCACTTCTGGACATAGGCTTTCCCTGAAAAGTTTTTGCCCATCATTCCTACGCTGGGCATTCGATTTGGGATTGCAGACCACGGCTTCTCGTACCGCCCACACTATTATTGGCTTCAATCTGTATTTAAAACTTAATAGCTCGGTTCCTTTGTTGAATATTTATGTACTTAAATACGCATTATCCGCGTTTACTTTGATACATAAATTTGTAATTTGTGTTCATCCTGAACCTAACATGTCTTAGACAATCTCAATAGAGGTTAAATAATATAGATAATACATTTTTCAAATTTTAATTAATTAATAAAAGCTCATTTCTTGTCTTATGAAACACATAGATTGCGCGTTATCTCTACAATACTCAGTAGTTCGCCGGACGAGCTTCCGGCTTCCTCAGTTGCGGAGTTACGAGTACTAATCCATAATAACGACATACATTATAGACGATACAGAGATATATACAATATTAAAAAAACAGTATCAATAAATGTATAATGTTTAAATGCGTTCAAATTTTAGTTTTGAAAATTTTACCACAAAGATAATTTAAGACCTTTTCCTGCTACAGTTTAACGACACTCCATAAAACGTTTTACTTAATTTGCAAACATGCAAATATTTAAATTTTATTTAAATATTTTCTCAAGTTATTCAGGAAACATTTTCATTTCCAATGAAAATACTTCGCGTACTTGCTATGACATTTGCAGATAACTTAAGTGGTGACGTCGTTTTTATATTTAGTCTTTGTTTGAAACGGAATACGATTGTAATCTGCTATACTACATATATTACTATACTGCTACGAATGCTATTATGTGAATAACGTTAATAGAAATACTTAGCGAATGAAAAGTGCAGGATGAAAAGTGAGTGAGAAACGAACGAACTAGTCGAGAATTGTGTTTCCATAGCAACTCATTACGCTTTCCAATAACGTGCCAGTTACTGGACACACCATTTCATCGAAAACTTGGTCGGGCGCGTCGCGTCTCATTTAATCATTCATACAGAACAAACCTCACAATTTATTCCGTACAACTTGTTATTAGAAAGTACAAAAAACAAATTTGTGAGTTACACTAACATGATGTACGCTCAAGACATCATAAGCACAATATCGGTTTAATCTATTTTGAAATAAGCAATTTATAAGATTCGGCTTGTTTATTTAATAATTATGAATAAATAGATCGTACACCTAAAAGTATTAGGTTTGACATTGTGTTAAAAAGAAATTTTCTAAGAAAGTATAAGAGTATACTTTAGAAGTAAAATTATACATATTTTCCAAAAAAACCTAATGATCAAAACAGCGATTGGCCGATATCAATCAATATCGACCTAATTTACAAATAGTACAAATATATTTTGTATATGTTCTAATTACGTGTGTTGTAGAACCTACGGTGACGAATAAATATTTTCTATTGTGTTCTGTCATGGGACCTATAATGGATTGGGAAGTCCTGGATTCGATTCCCGGGTCGGGCACTATTGAATTTTTCTAATTTAGATTTTCTAGTAGTAGCTCGGAGTCTGGATTT
>DWTQ01000119.1:0-10216 GCA_018244875.1 Ardaris sela periphema | reverse complement strand
GTACATATTGTAAATTAAGGATAACTTTGTAGACGGTAAAGCATTCAATTATTCGAAAATCCCCGAACCCTAAAATGAATAATTTTATTAAAATCAATTTACAGCACACGTTCCGTCTCTACGATAATTAAGTTTGCGGGAACTATACAGTTTTACTGTTTTTTTTACCGACCCTTTCTATCGTCACACAGGCGGCCTCTCATAATGAGAGAGTTAAGGCCATAGTGCGCCACGCTGGACAAGTGCGGGTTGACAGACTGCACACACCTTAGAGATTACTTTTTTTAATGAACTGTAAGTTATGTCAAGTGATATGTAATGTTAATACGCACATTTTGTAAGGAGGTGCGCACCAGGATTTGAACCCGGGCCGGGAACCAGGATTTGAACTCGTGATTCAAATAGGAAAGATTTCTCTGTGGTCAATTATAAATACACACTAACGACATCTACATCGTTTTGTGGCTACTGAACAACAAATTTAATATCCCGGCTGCTAAGACATGTAACACCAACTTGAATACGCGAGGAACAATTTACGAAAGGTGAGATGAGGTGGGATTGGTACGTCAGAACCGGTCGCAACGCCAGCGTTGGGCGATGGGCAGAGATAATAGAAACGCAGTTTAATTTGTCGTTTAGGGCATAATGAGGGCCGAGCCCTGTGATTACGCGGCCGCCGCCGCCGGCCGCTGTTGACGTGAGCTGTTTCCACACCACGGCCAGCGCAGGGCTGCCATGCCGCATACTTATATACATGTTATATACTTCATTCTATATAGTGGGACGTAAACGTAACTGGTAAAAGGCGGGAGCGTACTACACTTCTGTGCCTACCTCTTCTGGGATTACAGGCGCGATGCTATGTTTTTTTACGTATTTTATATACTTCCTAGTCTTTCGTTTTTTTTATTGATAAAATATTTCAATTTAAAATTTGAAATCTACGTTTTCTTTATTATTTTGCGCGTTCGTAGTTTTTAACATAAAAAAACAGATTTTCATTGTATAATGCTAGTATGTGTTTTTGCTGAATAGCCCGTTAAAGTTATCCCGCCAATATGAATGACATCGTGGTGAAAACTGATGCACTTAACAGTCGGTTTATAATTGTTATACAATATAACTTTTATATTTTACTTCTTATCATTTGCTGTTAATGAACTATGTATATTTCTATGGCGTACATAAAACAGGCTATGAGTAATCATCACTCAGGTCCTAGTTCATTAAAAATAAACGAAACGTTTATACAGCCTTGTGACCGCCTCCTTGTTGGTCGTGTTGCTTGCAAGCGCGACAGCCGATAGAGAGGTTTGGGTTTTATTTGTCTGGGTTCTATTGGATTTGCCTGTTCGAGTACTATTGGATTTGTCAATTGTGCGCAATTTAGACAAAGAACTATTATCATTACTTTAATTACAAGATTTAATTGACAACCCTAGAGGTACATTAGCTCACAACTGTGTACCATCGAACGTGTTAACTCACTATAATTCACGTGGAGCCGCTCTACCGCTCTACCACCTCGGCTCTACCCAGAAATGCGCGCGAAGTTAAATCGAGACCCGAAGTTAGAGTCATGGGAACGCCCGTCCGGCCCGCGGCGAGCGAGCCTCGCATCCGAGCACCTTCGCTTTAATGAGTGGAAATCGGTATTTTATGGAACAATTTTTTTTGAACAATTTTATGGAATAATTTTTTTAAATGAATTCATAAAGCAAGTTTATTGCCGCAGGTTAATACGCGTTATATTACTCAAGTTATTCATTATTCATAAAAGCGAGGTGATTTCGGCATGCTCGGAGACGGTTGCGGAATGAAGCAATAACAATATTAATATTTTGATTAAATTTTGTTTTCTACGTACATATGTATAACATTACGACGTTCCTCTAATACCATCTTTAGATATTTGTCTTTGTTGTATTCGTAGTAAGTACATTTATTTAAGATAGCATTATTATCTAGCATAATTTAATTCAACACAGATCTCATTCATTTTTAGATTTAATTCTTTAACTAACTACGTAATTTCACACCTGTAATTTCCATAGAGGTAGGCTAAGTGCACCCTCATGTGTCACCAGTTTCGTTCACGCCCCACCATGGAATAGGTGGTGAGCCTATTGCCATACACCGGGCACATATCCAGACACCGAGCCACTGCTAGAAGTTTGTCATTAAATAAATAAAGCTACTAGATTGACCTTTATCGTTCGAACAAAATAAATGAATCAAACACAACGAACACAATTACCCTTAGGTTAACAACTGATATTAATTAAAATCAATAAGTATGGAATTACGTTCTAACATTTACAAGTTTATGGCAACAAAGTTATAAAATAACCGCTTGAAACATTGTGAGTGGCGAGAGACATTTAATATTGAAGTAGACGTAGGTAGGTAGCCGGTAGGGACATAAATATTTGATTTAAACAAGTGTTTTTGTGTTGGGCATCTGCTATGCAACATGGAACGAATACGCAATGTAACGAAATGAAGATTTACCCGTCGAAACTTTCCTTTTTTTTATTGTATGATCACCTCGGGTCCCTTAAGCTGGCTGCACTAATTGGGTTTTCGTTTATATGCGTACTCCTAATTTCATAAACAAACATTACGTTTTAATACTAATACTGAGTGACTTCCACACACGGCCACCTGATCCCAAAGTAAGCTCACAGAGAGATTGTGCTACGGTAATGAAACGGTTCATAAGCTACATACGCATATAAATATTACTACTTAGAGTTCTCTACACCCAGACACAGAACAAATATTTGAGCTCATCACACAGACATTCGTTCTGGGGAGAATCGAAGCCGCGACCGTTCAGCACACAGATTCACCAGCCACAGGACAAACGGGCCAGTCAAATTTGCATCCGTAATGTATTTTGCCCGTCGATTACACCTTTAGGGGGATAACAACGCGCATCCCTATATCGATCGGCGCACCGATCGGCGTCCGGGATGTCGGGCAATCAGCGTGCAGGCGAGTTTTAATCTTTTATTCACGCCGGAGCCGCCGCAAATTGCAGGGCGGCCGACCTAATGCCTTTCAACTGTTGCTAATAACCTGCCAATTCATCAAACTCGCCTCCAGCACCACGGCTGTTCCGGCCACTTCGCCTCTCGTTCGACACGTGGCCCCGTCCGTCAGTGCGGCCCGCGTTTTGACACCTTCAGCGGGATTATCGTGTTCGTTATGCGATTTTTTCAAATATCGAACAGCCCTAAATGGGTTCGTCGACTATACCACTATTAGCTTATATTATGGAGATGTTTGACCGGTGTGTGTATGAAAGGAGTGATGATAAAGATGGGAGTGACAGAGATGTAGGTCGAGTCTGTAAAAATAGAGATATTTGGGTGCACACGCTGCTCTCTTCTACCTGCCCCGTAAGGGACCTGACTTGACGACACAATAATAATATCTGCGTTATGAGTATTTTACCAGTGAGTCTCTCTCATCATTTCCAGTTTTTAAGTGCTAAATTCTGACGATACTTCATATACAGCACTTGCTGCAGCGCAATTTAGTGCAGATACGTATTATTGAAAAACCCCTTACGTTATTTTACTACATTTGTGACTCCCTTCATGCATATCGACACAATTGATACTCGCATACAATAGCTTAGAAATATACAACGCAGCCGTTGTTCTACACGAGTCATAATGTAGACGAAGCGGTTAACTGATTTATTAGTGTATACAAAAGAAATCTATGAAATATGGCAAGTTTCCGCCAGTCAGTTCTGCCAACCGTACAAGCGAACTCACGTTCTGCCGTCATTCAACAACGTCATTCAACATGTTTTATCGTTATGTTGGCAACTTGCACATCTATCGTAAACCAGCTTGCACATTAAACCAAGGTAATATCATTAAAAGGATACAACGGTACAACTAACTAACTGGATATTGAAATGTCTTGTGTTGCAGTCATTCACAGAGCGGCTGAATGTTCGCGAACTGAACCGCTATCAGAGTTGCATACCATTTACAATATCGACGACCAATGTATTCATCACGCAGATTTCAGGCGAATAATAGTTAACTACATATTATAGCCCGACAACTATAGTATACAGACGAATTGGTTGTATAATCAATAATATTTATACAATACCTGTATGAATTAGTAATCATTAAATATGTAAGTGAAATTCGTTATCATTTAACAAAAATCTGAATGCGGATGTTCCTGTCTACTTGTATCTAAGGCTATGGAATGGGTAATAGGTGAATGTGGATAATAGATCCATACATTATATTCCGCGTTAACTTTGAACACTATTTTACTTACCGATAAATTGTCAATACTAGTATCTAACGTCGTAGATGTTAATCAAAACACTTACCTATCGAAATCTGTGAGTCGCGACGAGTCCCGGAAGCCTTTTGCGAATGGATTGGAGTCTATTTTCAGCTTGGTGATGAGTTGGTTTTGGTAGGCGGTGACGGCGGTGAACACCGTCTCCGGGAAGACGAAGGTCCGGTGTTGTTCGCGGGACAGGTCGGTGATGGGACCGCCTCCCTCGCGAACCTTCACCAGGTGGATGCGCGGCTGGTACCGATGCATGGAGTTCAGCACGATCTGTTAGGAAAAACAAAATTGAAAGTTATTGGTGTTGATCTTTCTGAAATATATTGGGTTCTAAATACAATTATTTTGGTCCAATGGTCGCCTAAACCCTTCTCATTCTAAGAGAAAACCCACTTCAAACACGACGACAAAAATATTGGTAGTTAGTTGATGATAGTTTTTGAAAAATAACGTAGACAAGGCGCACCCAAAATTAACCCTTAAAAAGCATTCATTGCCGACCTCAAATGTACGGTACACCGAACATTGAAATATTCATTTTTGTCTAAATTATCTATTTAGTTTCTTAATAAACACTCGACCGATTATACACATTCAGTGTTTATGGAGGTGCTGTAAGAAACAGTATGTAATAACCACGACCGTACTAAAACATGACCGTGAGGTCATACAACTATACACCACTGGCACATGTCCGTAAAATGTTAATAAGCAGTTTATTGATTAATTAACAATAAAAAAAAATACTACCGAGGATTAACTCCGTGTCATGAAAGTGTGTGTTCGCTGAAAACTAAGAAATGTTTCAATGAAATTCAATAACAAATATTGATTGTTCATACATGAACATTTCATAGGTATATAATCTTGGATTAATTAAATGTTGAAAATGTTATATAAATCAAATAAAATGCAGTACATTTTGAAAAATATTTCACTGCAGTGTTAATGGTGAATCAAATTGAGAGACGATAATTAATAAAAATCATTTTAATTGCGTTACTTGCGCACGCACATAGAAGCATACCTAAAGGTACCTATGTATATGTGTATACAAGTTATGTTTACGACGTACTCGAGATATAATATGTCACAATGTGAGATTCGGAAATTTTGACGAGTTATTTCTAACATAACATGTAACATCACGCCTGTAATCCCCGAAGACGTAGGCAGAGGAGTCTAGTACACTCCCACGTTACGTTTACGTCCCGCTATGGAATAGGTGGTCAGCCTATTGCCATACACCGAGCACATATCCAGACTCCGAACCTATACTAGAAAATCTAAATTAGAAAAATTCAGCAGTGCCCGACCCGGGAATTGAACCCAGGACCTCCCGATCGGCAGTCGCGCTTGCTACCAACTCGACCAACGAGTTGACATAAGATATTAAGACGATAATATTAATGAGGGCTCCCTGTTAAGAAAGTCCAAACTCTTGATACAAAATACTTTAATATTGCAACACAGCCAGGACCTCTTCAAATCTTCGTCAGCATCATCACCAGCTCGCACCACCGCTGGAGGCAGTCCCCCCGCAAGGATCGCTATCGTACCAGCCCGCTCGGCCATCGTGGGTAGGTACGTATTATGAGCACCAACACCCCCATAAAAGTGCTCAGGTAAACATTCTACATCAGTGTGTGGCACAAGAAAGAAATTTCATTTACTTAATATAATATACCAACATATTATATATAGGTAATATCATGGGACATTTCCACACATGCCCATCTCAGCCCAAACAAGGCTCTAAGAGATCTTGTGCCATAAGAACCAGAACACTGGTAAAGTACCCACGTAATACATATATTTGACATACTCTCTGCCTACCCCGCGAGGAACCGAGCGTGATGATATAGTAATAATAAATAAATATGCCCTCAACATATTTCAAACGTTATTCAGTCCGCCTATAGTTTTCAGTTGAAATACACCAACTAGTGCGTAGGTACGCAGATAGTAGGACGTTCCCGTTAATTAATTAAATATGCCTCGAGTATGTTATAACGATAGTGTCAGTGATTTCTCATCACGTAACGTCGGAGATAATTAATTGGGCGGCGGCTGTCCGCCGCGATGCGACGCCGCGATACGCCCGTCGTGACCACACGCGCCGCGGGCGGTCCCCGGACAGATGCGCCGAAGGTGACACAACGCGGAGTAATATAGTGGCCAGTAATTGAAAGCAAAAATCGTTCTAATGCGACTGGGAAGATACGCATTGACAGAGAGAAGGGAATGCCCTAAAAACATTTCATACAATAATTTCAACCAACTGCCAAACAGAATGTCCCAACAAGCTCTTGACCCATGGTCACAGCTGTCGGGCCCGCGCCACAAACGTTCACGAGTCGACGCTGATGAGATAATTAACGTCTATAAATTAATTAATTTGCTGTCCAGTTATTTTTTATTACAAAATTGTATTACTCTAGCCGCCTCGCGTCGGACACTCGGAGGGCGGAACTTTAATTACGAACGAACATCACTTCCTACTCCGAATTAATTAATATGTAATGAGCTAGAGATGAGTTTCTTAATGTCCCAGCTGTTGCGGCTGGCTGTGTTTCTATTTACATAACGCTCTCGATAAACACGAAAACTGTTGAACGTGTCAATCTTAACGTTAGATATGTTATATAGGGATATTTTATCATTTTTTTAAGTACCTATAGTGAGCGTATCTGAATTTATGAGAAAGATAAATAAATTAATGAACGGGAAGATGAAAAAAGATAAAACGTTAAAGAAACGATAAATAATGAATTGTTTGCAATATACAAAGTTTATGTACGGACTTTCGGTGTACGTTCTGTTTTCCAAAGACTATACTACCTTAGATAATCGCAGCCTAGTGTATGAAAGCTGCCACAGCAATGCACAGTCCACGTACATTCCAAGATTAATATAAATAATCACATCCTCCGTCTAAGTATAGTATACAAGAGTTTAATACTCATGTCATCAAAGATAGTGACAACCTTAATGTCCAATTAGGAGTGCAAAATATTATAGATACAATGAGAACTAAAATGTTGATAAATCTAATATTTCGTATTATTAAAACGAACATTACATAAATGAAAGAGAAAAATAATTAACTAAGTTTTAAAGTGTTTTGTGACGAAAATTAAAAATAAGGCGTATATACTAAAATGCTTTAAAGGTAGGACCCCGTATGGGACCTGGAGATAAAATATGTATGTATGTATGCTTTATATAATATTATTTATATATAATCCTATAACCGTCTAATTCTGAGAGGAGACATTTCTAAAGCAGTGGAAAGATAAAAGGATTTTAAAAATGCTGTATAGTAGCACAAATATAAAATCCCGCTCAATTGTTCCATGTTACCAGGCCGGCTCATGAGCCGGCAATGTATGGGCGGGGCGGTCATCACCGGCCTTTAATTTCCTCACCTGCCTAATGAATCAGCGCCCGCCCAGTCGTAACTAACGATTACAGATAAGCAACTATTAGTCAATATCTTATCAACAGTCTGAAAGCGATACTGGGTCTATTATTATTTTTGATTTATAACCGCCGAATTGATACTTTAATGCACTGCAGGTACCTACATCTCAGAAATAATTTAATCAGTTTACAGCATCACTCTTCCGAGGCGCATACACGCTGAAATTTAATGCCCGATTTATGCTATGTTAGCTAGTTTCATCAGGCGTACTTTTGCGAATATTCATTGATAATGAAATCCGTCTCCAAGGGTACAATGATCAATGGGTTAAAAATAACTATGAAAATGAATAAATACTATTTTTAGTTTTACTATTTCTATTAATCACGAAATGGATACAGTTCCTAAGTGTTACATTGGAATAGTAGAATGTAACAAAATATTTTAAATATAAATTATTTGTCGATACAACAATAAATTAATATTTTTTTGCACACCGTACACATGAACGCCATGATCACGCGTCGTACAGCGCGTCATACAAAGATGAGTAACCATTTAAAAAAAATCCAAAATAGAGACGTGAACTGATCAGAAACTTATGATCGACATCCGCGGCTCCACTAGCGGACCAACGCACTAAATAGCTCAATAAAATGAGATGAGGAAATATTTTGTTTAAGACTTCTTCGAAGTTCAAATCCTAATGTTATTTGAACTTGGTCATATCTTCTTGAATCATCGTAAGACTCCAGGTGCTTCGATATCCATTGAACACACGAGAGAAGTTTACATAAATATTATAACAACATTAATTTGAAACTTGAACTTAATAACTACCACTGAAATAGTTTCAATGTTACGTTAGGTCTGTTGGGCTGCAGATACTTGGCACTCGGTGCTCTCTGCGTGTCTTGGAAGAGTCCTAGCGTGATAGCGCAATCATTATAATAGTTTCTTTGCCAAGCTAGCTATGAACAACTACACTAGGTACGTTTCTTGTTGCCCCTTTACGTACTTGCATAGGTTTAAAAGTTGTTCTTATAATAAGTTTTGAAGCAATCTGTAAAATCTGCATATTTAATCTACCTCCTGCATATTCTGTTGTCTTCAAAAGATTGAGATATCAATTTGTTACCTAACTATACTTTAACTGTGTTACAGTATTTACATAAGTTACTAAAATTAATGTATCTTTATGACGTCATCGGATTACTCTATGTAATGCTGTGGCTTTAATAGACGTCGCTTATTGTACCTACCCACGTACCTAGATAACGTTACCAGCATCAGACTGGCGCGATCGATCAAGTCTACTTGAAGGACAAGACATCAATCATACCTTAGCCTACAAGGTCTGTTAGGTATCAGCCGAGGCGAGCTTGCAGTTCCTTGTGAGCGCACGAAGTATCGTATAAGCTACTAGCGGCGACGCGTCCAGGGGTTGCGGGTCCACCCACTGCGCCCCTCTCGGCGCCGCCACGCGATACCATTCTTTAATGACTGCGAAGTAAAGTATATGTTGTGGTGCGGAAGGGGCCTCGTGGCTATAATTGCGGTCGGGGCGGTGGGAGGGCCGTGGGGTGGAGCGGAATATGGCGGACGGTGGGGGCCAGATGGCGGCGGAACGTCGCGCCGGCAACATGTCTTTGTAGCGAGGTGCAAGATTAAAATTTGATATCTTCTCGTGCTTTTTTAATGATTTTTTTGACTGTATGTCAGTGACACCTTTAAAAGGTTATCAAGGAAATAAAACTGTCCATTTCGTGAGTAATCGAACACCGCGAAATCTTTTTAAAGTTACTGTATATTTAGATATCCAAAGAAAATTATCTTTTAATGGACAGTAAATTGTAATAGTTATAATATCAGTACAATAATATATTGTATTGTATAAAATACAAGAATAAAAATCGAATTATTCTCGTCAGAGAGTAACCGTAAATTACAGAAATAAAAGTACCATAAAAATAAATAAATGATTTATACCCTCCAAGTCGCATGCGTTTACGGCGATCCGTTGGCAGCGCGTTTGGCGTGCGCTCCGATATAACTGGGAGAACCAGAATTTATCTTAAATATTCGAATGTGTATGGAAGTAGGCTCTGCCCCCATGGGGACGTATAACATAGCAGGTGAATGGCAGGAGTGTACTACACTCCCCTGCCTATCCTTCGAGGCACTACAAACGTGATGTTGTGTGCATAAAAATTAATAACTGGTAAACATGGTCGCGTGTACAGGTAAATGAGAAGGCGGATATCTGTCGCCTGCGGATCCCGAATAAGCCACGTCGATATTTCGATTAGCGCGCCGGCCGCGGATTACAGCGGATTTGCGCCTCCGCCATCCAGCGCCTACAAATTGCCCAATTTATACTCACCTACCTGCGCTGTCGGATACACTTATTTAGGTAAACATTTCACTCGCTTGGGTCCTTGTCGCAAAATATCA
>DWTQ01000118.1:0-10251 GCA_018244875.1 Ardaris sela periphema | reverse complement strand
CTACAATCCTCTGCCTTTTTGGGTGTGAACGACTTTACTCGAAAGTTAAATTAATATACAATTTAGTAACGATACAAGAATAAGGTGGGTGAGGGAATAATAAAGTGAAAGGTGTAAGTTCAAACGCTTTGTGTAAATATCGAACCATAAATGCTGGGAGAGTATCGCAACCAAATCGCCTCTCGCTACTCGCCGGCGACACAGCAATAATCTAGACAAATGGATGTACTTATTGTTACGGTTGTCGTAACTATTCTTCTATTTTTCTCTTCTTCGATACAAATCTATTCTCTGTGGACACGGCTAAATGCAATTAGGTCGTTTACGACACTTTTTTGTTCTGTATTCTTGTTTTGTATTTTTCATCAATTTGGACCCGATTGTCAGAATGTTTTTTTTTTAAATTAATTTCTACTCTGCGTATTTACTTTGCCTTGTACTATTCATAAATATAATTGATAATTGGGTCATTTTACATCACTTTCATCATCGTGGACACGGGCCTCGTAAGTACACTTAGAATGTCATGAGTTAAGAGCCACAGTCTGCCACTATGACCAAGTGAATTCAAAAGAGAATTCGAAGATGTGTATAACACGAACAAAAATCAAAATTCATTTAATTAAAAACATTCACATTCCAAACCAGTTTTGTATATAAATTGTAGGATATTCGTCCGATCGATTAACAAAATGTAATACATGTATACATTCAGAAAAATCTAACCGATTGACAGTTCAAACATCGGCCAGTACAGAACAAAACAGAACTACACGTCAGTACGATAACTGCAAATCGTTGAAGGCTCGCGTTCAATTTACCAAATTTCCAAAAATAAAATGTACGGCCCACAACATTCAATATCCATAAACAAAAATAAAAAGCTGTTTTAATTTAAAACCTTCACTCGACATTTAATTATTCGTCAATGAAACGAAAAGTTTAAAGCAAAACAAAAAATATTTGCGACTTGATAAATGTGAGCCATGCTTCTTTACCTACGCGTCTCTCCAATGTCGGAACGTGGGATCGCCCGCGGCGCTCGCCGGCTCACTCTCATTCTCGCTCGTATTCGGATACGGTCCGATTGAATTGAACCATTACGAGCGCAATTGCAACCGAATTGGATGGTTAATTCCATTGGCGAATATGCTTGGTATCACATTATTCGGACATTGACTAATTTATATGCGGAAGCCACTCTGTCTATTGCTTCCATATGAAAATAGCTGAACTAATACACAAGAACAGGATAAAGTGAGGATAAACTATTATGGGATAGGCTATTTATAACGGTTTTCTCGCAAGTGAACCTTTAAAAGTGGGTTATAAGCAGTGAAGGATAGATTGTGCGATAAGTTAATTAAGTTTCTGCGCGAACGAGTCGCATACAAACATCATTGACATCATCAGCCACTGCTGGACATGTGCCCCTCCAATAGCGAGCCCACGAGCTCGATCATCCGCTCTTCGTATCCAACCGAGCAGATATAACTATAGATAAATATGATGACATTATGATTGCTATTATATAATATCACTGCGCCAAGTCCCTTACTGTGTAGACAGAGAGCACCGGGTGATGAGTGAAACGATTGTAGAAGTAGCGCGTGAGGTCTACACGATTTGGACATAAATTACAGACACAAATAAAACCATGTGCTCTTATTTGTGTGTCTGAGCACGCATCAAGCAGATATCGCGATATTTTTCTCAAAACAATACAATGTTCTTTCACAAATTGTAATGAAGCGGAAAATATACAATCGACAGTGTTATAGCCACCGCGAACAATAGTTCTCTACCAGACAACCTTCGAGTAGGGGTCTGGAATAGATTCCCATGCAGATATACGTATGCGTTCAAGAAGTGATTGCCTTGTAGTTTATACGTTGAGCGTCTCGGGTTCAAATCCTGGCGCATCCACCTCATTCACAATTATATGCGTTTCAATGTTAAACAACACAGCGCACGCTGTGACGGCGAGGGAAAACATCGCTACCATATCCTGCACACTTTAGTTCCTTGTAACGTTCTCTGAGGCGAGTGAAATATCTCAACACGCACTTCGCTAGCGTAGCAGACTATGCCTTTTTACCCATTATCGTTCTCAGTGGAACGATAACAGGGTTCATGACGATAAAGATACAATCAATGTGCAGATTTATTTGATATCTCATTCAATAATAAATTAACGTATGCGGACAAAGGCGCGGCCACACCGTCCATTAGACACGAATGTACAAAAAATATTTCCATTTACAAATACGTCAGAGGTAAGAGTAGGTACACCGAGGGTGGGCGGTTAGGGTTAATTAATTTAAAAACAGTTTCGGCGCGGCAAGTGTGGTGGGGGTGAGCGGCGTGGGTGCGGCCGCGCGCGGCGCTCGGTGCTATGTGGGCGCACCTTTAGATCGATGCGGAGTACCCCGTCAGAATAATCTGATGTCCTTATAACACACCATAATATCCCGCCTGGATTTCCCTAAAAGGGGTAGAAAAAGGTGTGTAGTACAGTCCTATGATTCACCGGTTGAGTTGTAAGTCGCACCGTGGAACGCTTAGAGGGTGAACATATCGCCTTGCACCGGGCGTAGGTGAAGACTCCGTGGTACTACTGAGCGGCTCAAGTTAAAAAAACCCAATAATACTTCGCGTGACACGGGAACAAAACCAAGGACTATCCGCAGTCGCGCTTGCAACCACTCAATCAACTCAATCAATCAATTGTGTTATATTCATCTATTATAAATAAAATTATAGAAGCCTGTGGTTGTGCGCGCATCACACAGACTACTGGTTAGATTTCGAACGATTTTGTTCTTAGAACCTGGTGATTATCTTGAAAAAAATATGAAGATATTTTCATATAACGTAAATTTTTTTTGCGATTTATTTATGAGCATAGCTTTATTCCCTTCAAAAATTATTGCGTTCAATATCTTTTATTCTTTCATCTCTGTACATAAAATACCTATATCGTTAATATCGTGAACAACGCAACCCAACACGCGGCTCTCAGCCGGTGGTTAATAAACTTGACATTAACCGACATTAAATTTACACAGACATTTGTAACATGGTTCGAGGACCACATATTATTTCTTTGTTCACTCCTTTGGCTCGAATACTGCCACCGGCACGATATCGGTGTACACCCAACGCGCGCCGTACGTGTTTCCGCTGGCGCACGTCGACGCGTCGCCATAACAGCGGGCCGCGGCGGTGCGCTGCCACGCGGCCGGCATGGCAATGGCGGACGCCGCCCGCTATGTCGCGTGTGCGTGCGCGGTGACGTCATCGTCGAGTGGACACCTTCCGATGTGGAGAGTTGGCGGCATGTCGCCCCTTAGCTTACAACGCCGCTCGAGTCGAAAATTGGCGGGTTTCACATTTTAACGTCGGGACCATCACCACTACCGCATCACCATCACGGTCATCATCGTCATCTTCCCACTGTTAGAGTTTAGTGGGCATGGTCTTGCCATAGTGAATAAAACTCCGAAGTTTCGCATATAACATTCGAATTAAGCAACATTGATTTTTCAGTCATTATATTTTTACATTGATTCCCTCATTGGTCGGGTGTTTGCAAAGAGCGACTGCTAATCGAGATGTTCTAACTTAGAAATTGTAGTTGAAATTTCTGGTAGTATCTCGGAGTTTGGATTTGTGCCCGGGTGAAGACAATAGGTTCACCTTTTTAGAGAATTCTTGAAAACCTTCAACGCTACTATATACAGTACGGTACATAGTACTGTATTTATGCTAATATATTCAGTAGTTTGAAAAACAGTAAACTATAAAAAATATATACGTCATTACGACATAAATAGTGTCAGCGTTGAAAATGCCAGCTTTCCGATCACTTCGAAGATATTCCATTCCAAAAAATGTGAAAAATAAACAGCCTGAAGATTTTTCCGCTCACGACATGTAAAGTTATTTGCGAATGGAGTTAGAAAACATTCAATGAAATGTACATACATATATATAAAAGTTAAATGTCAAAGATCAAAGTATTACCTACATAACAGGAAATCGAACGGAGATGCAATTTCGCGAAGTACGTCCGGAGCCGAGCCTACGGATATCGCAAGCGTATTAAATTCTAAGGAAGATTGTACACATTCCTAATGTACTTTTTATTTGATTACTTTACACTGGTAGCATACTTTAAAAGATATGACTTGACAGTGTTCAATAACAGCTAGCTGGAGGTACAGCGAGAGAGTACAAGGAAGCGATGAGATGCAACAGCGGGACCAGAGTGAAGCAGCGTGGGAATAATTAGCAACGGGGAGCCACAGGAAACTACCGCTAATTATACGAGCTTGACAGATTTTGGAATCTCTTGAAAACGGACATTAAAACAGCTATCCGTACTATGGTCGTCATACTTCACGAAGAGTGATAAACGGGCGTGGCAGATCGCGGTCCGATGTAAATTCGATAACCATGTAGAATCCCATATGTATTACATAAACAGAGATACATTGCTACCATCTACTGACTCGCTTCATACATCTTAAGCATTTTACACATGTAAGCACTCTGCGATATAAAATTACGGTGTTTCCAAGGTACAAGATGTCATTCCCTCTAAATTCAGATAAACAACTACATTTATATTAACACTATTTTACACGCTCAACATTATTTTACACGCTCTTGTGTGAAAGGTTCCTAAACCGCAAACTCCTATAACCCGACCTACTGAACTGAGTGACCCAGCTTAAGTAGACTTTATACATCTATGCATACAAGTACATATATAAATTTGACTACCTCGTTAGTCGTGAGGTTGGAGGCGCGACTGTCGATCGAGAGCTTCTGGGTACGATTCCCGCTTTATTTGTCTAATTTAGAATTTCTAGTAGCAGCACATAGTCTGGATTTGCGCCCGGTGTATGGCAAAGGCTCAGCGCTTATTCCATGGTAGGACATATGTAGAACATAACGGATGAATCATGGGAATGTACTACACTCCTGGGCCCATCACTTCGAGAAATACAGGCGTGATATCTTTCACCCGGAAAACCCTGATTGAACCCTGATCAGCAGTCATGCTTTCAACCACCGCAATAAAGAGACGTCGCAAAATAACTTTATCTGAACCTGCTGTATCCGTACTGTAACTCAGAGTGGTATGTGCCGTAAGCTACTCACCCCGCGGGGTACGCCACCACCTCCGTGTTGGGGTCGCAGTCGAGCGCCGCATTGCTGCCGACCGTCAGCCCGAACACGCTCTCGAGCTTTATCTGTGGACGAGGAGAACAATATTTTTATAATTTGGACACGTCAGTACAAACAGAATGTTTTTTGCTGTGTATGCACAACGGAGTACGGATGAACCGAAGAAAATCTTTATCGCGATACGAAGTTGCAATACAGATTAACCAAATAAATGTATTATTAATATTGTTAGTACAACAAATCACATTACGCTTGTATTTCCGGACGAGTTATGCAGAGGTGTACAGTACACTCCCACGTTTCACCAGTTAAAATCAAATATTGAGAAAATAATTTAAAAATTAAACTAGAGATGCTTACGGGCATCAGAACATACGTTAAGCAGTCGAATATTAATGCAGTTACAGAACAGGGCGGCAGACTTCCTTTAACGAGAATATTTTGCATCATGTAGATACAATACGTAACCCAATAGCTATCAGTATCCATGTTTCGCTAATCAACTACGTTTAACACTGATATACATTTAAAATCATAGAAAAATATTATCAAAAACTCTATACAACCCAAGGCTAAGTTAAAAATGCGGTAGGTTTTAGAGGTCGGCCGTAAAACGACGACGCCTATATGCAAACGAGTTGATTGCACGAACAAACTCCACTGAGCGCGCTGCGGTCCAAGGTCTCTCTATGCTAGCGTATGGAAATATCCTACACTTAGTATATAGCATGATATAAATAGAACTATATACATACATATATATATATGTACTATACATTAAAGAAATATTTTGTAATCTCGATTAACATTACTAAAGTTAGGAGCAATTGGAATTTGGACAGAGTATAATGCGTGTTTCATGATGAATATTTTAACGCAGATCGTACGATATTCTGATGGGAAGAGACCCGTGTGCAACAGTGAAACTATAAAACGATGATGGTGCCAAGGAAGCATGACTTTTAGAATTCACTTTTAAAAAAACCGCCGCTGTTTCCCGTTCCTCCTGGTACAATGGCGCTGCAGTAACCTTGTGTTACATTAACATAATTAAAAATAAGATAGACATATACACGCGAAGAGATTTACTCATTTAGTTTTCTTTAATGTTTACCAATCTTAGTTTTAATCTTCATCATGCTAGACATAGGCCTCCCCTAATCGGCACCACTACAACCGGTCCTTGGTTAGGTACCAATGTTAGTTTAAACTTTCACCAATCCTAGCTTTAATCTTCCCCAATCTCAACTGATCTTTTAACGTACTTCAAAAGAGAGCTTTAGTTTTATTCAAAATTAGACACGTGAATTCCTCAGATCACTATCTATCATGTATGTAGATTTAAAACGACTATTAATATAAAAAGAAAACGGAACCTTCTAGAACTCTAACGATTCACGTCAACACGACAAGTTGTCAAAACCTCGCCCCCCTCCCCACCTCATCTCCTCCCTTCCTCTTCCAATGGGCTAAAAGCTTCCGCAACCTTGGATTGTTCTATGCAACCCGGCACGTGCCGCGTTTCGGAGACTTCACTTCACCCCGTGCACGTTGGCGGTACACGTGCTACGAGTCGAGCGATCGTTGGGCCATTTGAGTCCTAATACAAAATAGAGAGGTCTTGCATCGTAAAACGTAACGCCCGTAATCCTCCGTAGGGGTAGGCAGAGCAGTGTAGTACACTCACGCGCATGACCAACTATTATATACGTCCCACCATTGAATAGGACCTAACTGCATCATGCAATGACCTACCAGAAAAATAGATGTAGCTAATTAAATATTTGAAATATCGAAAAATATCTTAATAGTATCCGAATATTTCTGTGCAAACTGACATATTATTTAAATTACAGAATTTAATATACACTTTTAAGCGGACTATACACTTCTAAGCATAAATATTACACTTACAATTGAAAAAAACATCTTAAGATGTATACTAATAAATATTATTATAAAAGATGAGAAATAGCAAATTTAAGAAACATAATTCGGAAATAGAAATATCTCAAAAAACACCTATATAAAAATAAGTAAATTCCATTTTTCGAAAAATTTAAATGGAATCTATTAGACAGACAAAATATACTCGCATCTTCAAATTTTCCTTATCATTTCATAAGGGCCCTTACAGCCACTTCGTCATCAACCTATTACAGTCCACTCCTGATGGGTTATGCCCACAGTTCTCATGCTGGGCATGAGTATTGAGGATCGCAGAGCACAGCTTCTCGCGCTGCCCACGTTGCTGTCCCTAGCGGGCGGGGCACGTAGCTGTGCCTAGGCAGACCGCGCCACACCGCGATCTGCCGGCGCCGGGTTTGGTATACCCTTGCGACACCCTGTATTCAAGCATGGGGCCGGGGAATGTATTCGCACTCCCCCCCCGACCCGGACCATAACCCTGTTACGGACCCTTATGCCCTTATAATAGTCAACAAATAATTCCACCACATAAACAACATTATATGCACATTCTTATTTTTAACACCCACAGTAAATTGTTTTGGAGTGTTCCGAGCCCCCGCCGGACAATATCTGTCCTAGGTGTTTGGTAGTCACACAAGTGCTCGTGTGCGGAGCGAGTGGTGAACGTACAAAATACATGTCACGTCTGTAAGGACAGAGGTATGTGGCACTAAGCGCTCTCTGCCTATCTCGCAAGAGACCTGGCGTGATTATATAATGATATCAGTAAAGTGTTTTTCGTCAATCGACCGCAACACCCTAGGTGGCGTTTATCGGGCAATAGGTCGGGGTCGCGGATTCTAATCTTGGCATTTCGCCAATGAATATGTAGTTGCCAAATCGATTGCAAGAGGTTATTTATGTATGTAAATGGATATGTATATAATTTTATGTATGGCAATAGGCTCACCACCTATTCCATAGTGAGACGTAAACATAACTTAACTGGTGAAACGTGGAAGTGTACTACACTCCTCTGCCTACATATTCGGGGATTACAGGCGTGATATTACGTTTAGTAAAGACTTCAACAGTGCGGCTGGCAATGGTTATAATAGAATCCACGTTGAAACGCGTTCACACGGTGTCCGTTAATTGTATCCATATTTTACATTTTCTCTTATTTTATTAATTACTTATGGTATTTTGAAATTACCAACCCAATGGCTGGGTCTCCTACCGAAAACTCACCCAGTTACGCCTGGTATTGTTGCACATGTATTTGTGGTACGGACTGCATAGTTTACATTGTCATGTTCGAGTTATAATTGTAGATGGAACTTTATTATTGGTTGGCTTAAGATTTTAGGATACTACCTAAAAACTTATGTACACTAGAAACGTAACATCACGCATGTAAACTCTGAAAAGGTAGGCAGAGGAGTGTAGTACACTCCCACGTTTTACGACTTACGTTCGACGTCGCACCATGGCATAGGTACCCGGTACAAATGTATACTACGAACCGTTACTGGACATTTTAAAATAGAAAAACCTAATAGTAACCGACCCGCGGATCGAACCCAGGACTATTCGGTCAGCAGTTGCGCTCGCAGCTATTAGACCGACGAGGCAGTCACGTACAATTGATACCATTGAAATTAGCTATTAATATTACAAACATGCAGAGTTATACCCAACAGATAGGAATGAGTAAAAAAACATTTCAAAATCATAAGGCAAACGGGTAGAACTATTTTGCATGGTAAAAAGAAAATTTTATACAAATGCAGTATTCAAATGCACGCCTGCAAAAAACAGTAAATGGATGCTTCGTATTTTCATTGTTAACTTGTATTATCGGAACCAGACACACGAGATATAGGATCCACTTTTTCAATTCCCCTTTCGAGTGTCGTTCTCGTGGGTTAAGCATTGCGTTCGTGATTTCGGAATAGTGAATGGTTAAAATGAAAATCAATTGCAGATATACTGGAGCAGCATGAATCCTCAGAATGTAAGGGTAACCCGTATGTGACATTGTTTTTCAAGCACACAATAAATTGCGTTTGAATAGACATTACAACGACAAAAACACAATGCTAATTTGCTTGTATCCAAATATTTAAAAAGATTTTAAAGTAATTAATAGTTACTTGATGTGAGTAGTTTTGGAGTAATTAAATATTTCACGATTGGTATATCGTACGGTATATCTCACTTAGCATCTGTTATATGTGGATAGATCAGTGCAATGTAAGTACGTAACGTCACGCCCGTGTCTCCTACGAAGGTAGGCAGAGGAGTGGAACAAACTCACGTTTCACCATTTACATTATTCGTCTCAACATAGAATAGGTCAAGCAAATCTTCGATATTTGCATTCATTGTCACATAAAACTGGAGATCTATCTGGAATCGACTATAAGCGTATACGCAGAAAAAGTATGGAATAATGTTAAAAGTGCTGTATATAAAACACTTACTTCCAGTTATAATCTTTACCAGTAGACCTGAGAGTATATAAAAATACAGTGAAATCTACGACTCGCGCAGTAATAGATGTCCATTTCGCACGCACGTACCTACTTGTCGATAATGTGTTTTCCCAGAAAAATACTTCCCGCGGGGCTATTCTTAGCGAGCGGTGATATGGGGCTTTTACGGTCGGAAACTCTTCTGGGGTGGCAAATGTGCACAACCGCCGGTAACCAGAAGCCAACTGGCAGCGCGTTTGCCAGTTCGTTAATAGTAACAGTTGCTGATTCAGTGTTTCCACAGTCATACCCTGAATAGCTGTTGCTAGATCTCGCAGAACTCTACAATATATTTTTTGATTTCTATTTGGAGAAACTCCAAGTAACACGTGACAGACAATGGTGAAATCTATTAAAAATGAAATATTAGTTAGTTCGCCAATAGCAACATATCAATGATATAGTGTCGTATAATATGAAATGCGAAATCGACTTGTTCAGACGCAGTCTAATTAAAGATTCAGGTACGAAATGCTTGGAGCGACGAAACGAGATGGTTAACTTTTTACGTGTAAACAAATTTTACTTAGCATTTTGAAACTTACGTGTATATATAATATGTCTCAACAATCGTATAAATTGCTATTTCATTAAATTATAAAAACAT
>DWTQ01000117.1:0-10288 GCA_018244875.1 Ardaris sela periphema | reverse complement strand
TACTTCTACTAGAAAATCTAAGTTAGAAAAATCCTGTAGAACCCGACCCGGATAAAGCGCACACACAAACTAGAATATAATGTATTGCGCATGAAAGGCTCTTGGTCTTGCCAAAGTTGTTCTGGAAAATAACTAAATTAAATGTAATCAATTTAGCAAGCTCGATAAATTTATAATTCACGATTAAGGATATTCATAACAACATGTGTGTGAATTAAGTTATCATATATGTATATGCGTGTTATCAATAATTAAATTATAATATGAAATTGAGGCCGGCGCGCATGGATGAAAAGAGTAATAAATATAGAATAGCACGTCAGGTCTGCACAGGTTGTTAAATTTGACACTCTGTGCTCTCCGGCACGCCCATAAGCGACCTGGCATGATAGCATAATTATACTAAAATATATATACATAAATCTAACAGTGTTACATTCGTTACAAACATGTGGAACAAGAGCCGTAAACCCGATACAAATCGGATACCTCCCGCAGAACAAAAACGTCCATATCGGGCAGAGCGTTTTTATGGTGCCTTTTAGAAAGCATGTTCATATATGTACTAACGATGCGTACAGTCTTTCTATACGTAACATGTGAATGTGAACACGAATAGCTATGACACACATTAGGAAACCAGCGTGACGGCTGACGCTTGCACTCAACTCGTTTAGAAACGGAGTGGTGTGCACGGTTTTTATTCGTGAACCTCGTTTTATAACGTATCGCTTGTTCCTCATTGAAAATCGGTGGTACATGTTTGCCTGTACACTGCAGATCAGAAACAATTATATAAATGTGTTATTGTAGTCGAGTGTGTTTACCAGCGCGACTACTGATCGGGGGTTCTATGTTTGATCCCGAGGTCGCGTAACAGCGTTATTGGGTGCCTCTAATTTTAAATTATCATTAGTAGCGCGGAGTCCGAAACTGTTCCCGGTGTATGCCAATGGGCTCGCCCCCTATTGCACCGTGGGACGTTAAGGTAACTCGGGAGTCTGGCAGTGTACTACACTGTACTGCCGACACCTTCGGGAATTACAAGATTTTATATGTCATAAATGCAGCGAACGGCAAATCGAACACCGAACGCTCTATTTGGCAAGTTGTTTTGATAAAGCACGTGTTTGATATACAACAAAAGGACAAGCGGACATATAACATTTTTCATACACAGCCTATCAACGGAACATGTAGACAGGACATTGAACTGTGTAATTCTATTGCACAGTTCAATGTCCTGAGTCTGATTGGGATGTCAAAGTCACTTATGTATCAAGTTAACTACACAACAATATGGACGAGAATGAACCATAGAAATATTATAGATAGATTAGGCGTGCCATAAGAGTGTAAGTCTCGCAAATGTCTCGTTGATAGAAAGAGGAAGAAAGAAAGGGTTTGGTATACGTGTATCTGTTTAATGACGCTTGCGTGCGGGTTTTATACTCATATCGGTTTGGCTTCTTGAATAATCGACGCGCGAATTTGCTGCTGTTTCTCAGCGACACACACGTCTTTGAAGACAGAAACGAGTACCAAATTCATTATCTTTCTCTCTCTATCGACGAGATAACTAAAATTAACGTGTCTCCTGAAGTTCGTGTACTTAAGTAAGGTATTAAATTTTTCTACCCGTTAATTACTATAGTATTTACATGAAGGCTTAAGTTTACTTGCACTTGCATAAACAATTATAATACTTTTGATTACGATCGTGACCCAAAGGAATAAATCTCGACAAATTTCCACATTACGTTAATGTGGTAAGGTCGTCCGTTACTTATAAGCAGTTTGACCTCAAACAGACCTGCTCAGCGGGCAGTGGTCAGTAACCGTCACAGGATGTTAAATAATGCACGCTCAAATGGTAACCACGTTAACCGATACACTTTCAATAAGAAAGAGTTATGTTACTACTCCATGGAGAGTCTGAATATCGATCCTTTATTGGGTTATACTGTAATCATTCTCTTTCTTATTGTTAATAATAAAATCGAATAATATCTTGGGACATGGGTTCACATACGGCCATTCGTACTCCATGACGATACTGAATATTGGTATTTTTATTGGGTTGTACTGAGGAATTTTCTTTCTTATTGATTTTAATAAAATCTAATAATATCTCGAGATATGTTCACACACGACTAACTGATCCTAAAAGCTGATAAACTACATATATACATATACTTACATAGACACTTTTTTTACACTTAGACACAGAATACATATGCTTATCACGCAAATGTTTATTCTGAGCGGGAACGGATGCCACGACCCCGGCATAACAGTCAGGTTCACTTACCACTGGACCAACGGGCCAGTCAATATATGCTTTTTAATACATAACATCATGTCTGTATCTAACGTAACAACTCGCCTGGGAGAGCAGTGTAATACACTCCCATGTTTCATCAGTTACGTTTACGTCCCACAATGGAATAAGGAGTGAGCCTATTGTGATACACCGAGCCTAATTCCAGACTCCTAGCTACTACTAGCAATTCAAGTTAGAAAAGTTTGACCCGCGGTTCAAACCTAAGACCTCTCGATCAGCATGGCTGATCAACGAGGCAGCCATGCTTTTTTAATGATTACTTCATTATTGTACAATGATTAAACTTGACTTATACTTATAACTCTACGACTTACATCAATAATAAGATATGGGTTTATAATTACATGTATTGATTATTTAATGCAATTCCCTCTTATATTTATTGTAAATTAAGAAAAAGAACTACTTTCTGTCCATTCATGATCTCAAATGAGAAATTGAACGGCAATCTCGGGAACTCCAGCCGCTCTCGCTCTGAAATCGTTTTTTGGAAATGCATTAAACATACATTGCTACCCTACATGCCCGCAGAGTTCGATGGCGATTTAAATAATCTATTATTTCCTGTGTAATGTCAGGATGTTTAGATGTTTTAACATTAAATATTACTTGCTGTGACGGTGAAAGCAAATATCGCGAGGAAACCTGTACATTTAAAAATTCTCCATAATCTTATCGAAGACGTATGAAGTCTTCCAAGCCTTACTTGGCCAGCGCGGGGGGCATGGTATTAGTTCCCATTCTAAGAGGAGACACGCGTCCGACAGTGATACTGTAAATGATTTGATGATGATGATGTCTATAATAAACGTGTTATTCGCATTTCATTAAAGAAATAATGAAATCGATAAAAGTGATGTTTTATTTATTCATGTTCTTGTTTGGCCACAACTTGTTTTTGTTTCCGTGAATCATAAAACATGACGAAGCGCTTGCAGCTTAATTATGTTTGCATACCACAAACGATCCGTCTAGTTAAATACACCAGGTTTGACAGCCTGTTGCCACGGATGGAGCTGTTGGCGCAGTCGTTACTGACTGCGGTTATGAAGCCTGGAGTAGTGAGTTCGATTCCCACAAGAACGAATATTTAAACGATGAGTGTTTATTTTGTGTATGTAGAAATTAATATATGTTTATCGAACGATACAGCTCAGCCTATGCCTAGTTTGGGATAAGACAGCCGTGTGTGAATTGTCTCAAGATGTTATTACATTTTATGATTTATATTAAGTATTCGTATCCAACTATCCATGTCCGCGGAGTAAGAATACATTTACCGACCCCGTGCCTTAATACTAGGTGTCGACTAAATCGCTAAGGCGCTGGCAGGTCGTGGTATGATGCGGCCTGTCGAAGCACGGCGAGTACCCTGGCCGATGGACAGCGGCGCAGGCGGTGCGAGAAACTGTGCTCCGCGACCCAGAACCCGCGTTCCCAACGTGGGGATTATGGGCAAAAACGCCTCAGGAGCGGCCTACGTCTAGCAGTGGATTTAAACAAGCTGGCGTGATGGCCTCGTCGACACGACTCGTTAGCTCAGTTACAGCACCGATGTAAAACGTTTAATATTCAACAGGAATCCTATTACATAGGATATAAAGGAATAAACAGATTATGTTTCTGGCTAAATCTCAGATATAAAGAGATACATATATTCAACTGTGAAATCTAAGCATAAAGTAATAATGTAATTGACTTCTTATGGTTTTCTGAAAACCAAAATAAAGCTTAAAATATTTAAAAAAACAGATTTGACTTTACCATCACAAACGTAAGTTATGTGATGAAAAATACTTTCTAACCATAGTTCTTAGTGTAGTCTGTCCCTAATATTAACCGCCAATGTTCAAAGCTGAAGATGAATGACCTTTTAATGTCAGATGATCGATCTGGTTGATTGAAAACCGTGTATGTCCAAATAAGCCCGAAGGCATATACGAGAGCCGAAAAAAGAACATTATTGAATTGATATTGAAAAATATATTCACGAAACTCACTTGCACGGAGAGCTCTCGAACACTAACCGGTTAAAAGTGATTTTTCATAATTTCCGTTTTTTATATATATCAAAATTTCATTAAGTTTATAAGAAGTGTAAATGAAATACAAATTAATACTCACATTCACAAGTTTCTGTAGGCTCGTTCATTAACAGTGTCATCGTCAACGAGACAAACGGACGCAAAATTTCAAAAATTATTATTTTAAAAGTGCTCACATTTTTTAAGAGTTTTGACTGCCTCGTTGGTCGTGTTGGTTGCAAGCGCCACTGCCGATCGAGAAGTCCTGGGTTCAAATCCCAGATCGGCCACTAATGGATTTTTCTAACTTAAATTGTCTGGTAGTGGCTCGGAATTGGCTCACCCCCTGTTCCATAGTAGGACGTAAACGTAACTGGTGAAACGTGGGAGTGTACTTCACTCCTCTGCCTACCTCTTCGGGGATTACAGCCGTGATGTTACGTAATATTACGTACATTATTTTAGTAATCATTATTTTCAAAAAATATTTCGCGATCGGTTATTAACACTTATTATTTTATTTTATGCAGACTATAATTACTTATATGTATTGCTGATAACGGTTGGAATACACGAGACAAGAAATAAGAAAAAAGTGATGAAGGCATGACGTTAAGTTTTTTTGACAACGGAAAAGAAAATAACCGATACTCTTGGGCAGGATGAATTTTTTTATGGGAAATAATTCTCAATATGACACTTGATTTTAATAAGGCCGATGAACTTAATACTTTTAATCCTCTTATTTACGAAAAGAAATTTGCATGTTAAAGGAGTAGATATGCGCTCAAATATATACGTAACATCATGCCTGTAATCCCCCAAGAGCTAGACTGAAGAGTGTACTGCACTCCCACGTTTCACCAATGTATAAATAATTTATGTTCAAATATATGATAATTATTGTTTTATGCATAATATGTTCGTATACGAATTGTCAGGGAATGTAACACAGCTCATATAAAACTCAAAATGGAGTCTTCTTTATCTTCTCAAAATTAAAAGCATACATAAATACAATGCATAAAAACTAATATCGAGTTACGCCGAACAATGTAAACAGGGGTATTGTCCTTCAAATGAACGAAATAGATATTTAATTACAATCGCACACAGTCCTAAAAAAAGCAAACATCGAACTCGGGGAGAATACGCGTCAATTTGTTATAAAAAAATGTTTTGATGAGAACCTCGTTCACCACATATCGAATAAAATTACATCATCGCTGTATATTTATAAGTTTCGGGAAATGTTCTCTTAAGATTCAGCGTCAGCAAAGCCTTGAGTTTGCTTTCACAAGTTTAGAATTTTTATTTCATTTTAATACAGCAACACCCACAAGAGCCAAGTAAGTTGCGTTGTGGAACTTTGCTACCACGGAGCAGCAGCTTTGCTCGCAGCGGAGTAAGAGACGACAACCACAAGGACGACACTTTCCTAAGGCCTTTGATTTGCCTTGACTAAGACCTTGACTTCTATTCTTTAAAAAAAATCGATGGATATGTGCCCGGTGTATGGCAATAGACACACCGTCTATTCCATACTGGTAAGTGAACACACCTAGTGTTACGTGGAACTGTCCTACACTTACTCGTATCTGTCTACCTGTTCAGAGATTACAGACGTGAAGTTGCGTTTTATGTTACATGTAAACAGACTATTATGAATCTCAGTTTTAGGGGGTAGCAACATCTACTTCTACCATGAAACAGCCGTTATTAAAATAACGTTTGGATAAAATAACTACACATTCATATTAAACACAATAATCAGTATTAAGCAAATATGTGATACTAATAAAATATTTGTTCAAGAATTGTAACATTTTAACTATGATTGTACGTTAGGGGCGCATTACGTATGGAAATGTATTCGAACTTTCTGGAAGTATTATGGAATGTACACGACATTTTATTTTATATATGTATCTATAACGCACCATGATTACCAACTGTGATATTAAAAAAATATTACAATTATCAAATCGTCAACTCTTTCATTGTAACATTGTTGGACTCCGGGCTACTGTCATAATGAGAAGATTTAATGTCACAGGCTACCACGCTGGCCAGTTGCCAGACTTCACATGCCTTAGAATATTCATTCCGGAGAACATCACAACGTTTTTGTTCGCGATATCGCCCTTCACTGCCTCGTTGGTCGAGGAGTTGGAAACGCAACTGCTGATCGAGAGAGTTCAAAGCCTGGTTAAAATTTCTAGTGGTGGCTCGGAGACTGGATTTGTACCTGATGTATGGCAATGGGCTCCCTGCATATTCCATTGTGGGACATTAACGTAACCAGTGAAACGTACAAGTGTACAACACTCCTCTGCCAACGTCTTCGGGAATTACGTGATCGGTGATGTTACGAGTACGTCTCCTTTCACTATTATACAAGTAATATTAAATTGGCAAAACTACACACAGCTTCGTAAAGACGAAAATGCGTGCCGGAATATTAAACCAGGACATACGGAGTGGGAGGCCGACATTTAAACCACTAAGCTTTCACTGATGAACACAAAATAAAACTGCCAATTTTTTGAACATAATTATTAATGGATATTGAAAACTAAACCAAAACAGGCTGTTACCCTTCCGGCTTCATACACCTGTACATATTTTATACGAATATAAATAGACTTATACAATTATATTGAAACATATTTACCCAATAACACACATTTATTTTACCCCGCAGTGGAGGCCTTACGTACAGCAGTGGACTGGAATGGGCTGATGATGATGATAATGATCCATTTATTCAAGTATATTATCTTTAAATAAAATTCAGATGCTTTGTAAACTTTTGTACAGCATACATAGTAATGGAATATTATTTAATACAAATAAAAAAAAAACAAAACCCAAAATTGCAACTCGAACCATTACTCACCTTCATTCGAAAAACTATAAAAAAACACGAATAAAAACCGAAAAATATTGTGACCACCGACTCGTGTACAATTATCATTAACTGTGTACGTCATTCAATATTAATAAATTAAATTATGTAATGCCTTTTAATACCAGCTACAGTAGTAACACAAATTGATTTAATAATTAATTATTACCTTACTGAACAATGTAAACTTGCACATACATACGCATACAATTGATTGTTTTGTGAACAACAAACGATGTTTACTAACTAAACAAATGCATTTGTTATAAAAAGAAGTACGTTTAATAAGCGGATACCTAGTCTCTTTAATTTTAATGTGGAGTTACTTATTGTACACTACCGTAAGTGCTATATATCGAATTTGAAAGCCCTTTCAAAAGCGTCAGAAACTACCAAAAAATAAAAAAATACTTCTTTCATGTCATGCGTAAAATAGCGTCGTTCTATAATTCTTACCGTATAAATTCAATAACAGGCACAAACATAATCTCGATCCCTCTCCTTTTAATTGGACATCTCTCTCTTTTAAATCTTCCCAGATAATGCTTTCTTGACTTGGTAATATTTTGATATAGAACACAAATAGTAAGGTACGACCTACCCTTGTAAGGGTTCATATATTTTTGATAAGTCTACATACCCAACTCCTCGCTGGTGACTAGTTTCGACGCAATGGACCGCATCGCGATGAACGACGTTCCGTTAAAAATTTCTACCAGGGGTGCTGTAAGAAAGGAAAATTTAAAATATTTGTCTTGTTTAAAGCAAAATAGCAAAGCAGTGGTCGTAAATTAAAGGAATTTACTATCACCGCAGACATGGTTCTATTCCTAACCGAAACAAATTTCCCAAGATACTGGATTCAAATAAACTTGATCTATAAAAACTTTAACGTTTAGTAACTCATTATTACCTTACGTTAATTAGATGAAAAATGTTAACCAATATTGCGTTGATATGCATCTTTTTCAAATAATAATTTATAACAAATAATACGTTATAGTTAAAAAGAGAGATTGTAATTAGAAAGTGAACTAAAAGACGAAAAGGACAAGCGCACTAAGTTTCTAACGATATTTCTCATTCGAGGTCGCTTTCCAATCCTGCCATGAGTACATTAAGAAAAATGAAGCCATTATTAAACTATTTTTGCATTGTTTCCTCGTCAAGGGATATAAAATAAAAACATTTGTGCCTGTTTTAATTAAAGAATATTGTATACAGACAGAGGTTATACGAGACTTGAATTATTTGTCGGCACAATTATTTTTTAAGATTAAATCCATTGTTCAATTACTAAAATGAAACCATTGGTACGATAACATGACGAACTGTGGGAAGACATCCTAATAATGAAAACATAATCCGATTCTCTGTCTCCGTACTGACAAATGAATCTTACTTTGCCGTTTATTGGAGGAAATCGTTCTCAGAGATTTATGCCAAATTAGGGTGAAAGGTCTTTTTGGTTGCGTCATATTGGATCATATTAGATAGATCGGTGGTGATGCTTGGTCTCGGATATTACTTTGACCATATCATACTTAAAAGAATGAAAATTTTAGATTTCAATGTAGGAAAGAATTTGTGACTGTTTGTGAATAGAGATTGTCTTTTTATGCTAAATGTAAATACCTGTGTTCTGCAGAAAATACAAGATCCTAACTATGGACCTGATCTATAATTCAATTGCATCAAAAATATACAAACCAATATAAATCTCGGTGGTGGTAGTAGCAAAGGCGAATATGAAGGAGGCGAGGATCTTGCTGGTGCACGAAATGATGCCAACGACTGTATCATCCAGCTTCATGAAGTCGCTAAAGATACTTATTGAGAACAGTGTTCCTGAAGGCAAAACAATTGTTACGTCAAATTATTTTCACAGATATTTATATAAACCTAGCTAATTCATATAAACCTGGTAAACCATAAATTACTTTGTTTGTGCTAGCATAATTTTATAGGACACTTAAATGTTTATCTTCGGATAAATCATATGGGTTTTTTTATTCTAACATGCATGATAACCATGTAGACCTATAATAAATTGGAATGTTTGGATTTTCTAGAATTCTTTAAATAAAAAATTTACTACTTCCAACTCCTTAATTATTTTCATTTTCGCATCAAAATGCATATATTTGTAGGCGTATGTTAAATACATAGGTACATATTCTTACAACATAGGCTTATTTCTTAGAAAGACCTACGTCAACCTAACTATGGAAAAACTAGGAACGCCATTAGCCAGCGTTTCAAAAATATCGACTTGACAAAGTCAGTAGCTAATTTATAGGCCCATCTATGTTAATCTTTAACAACATTCCAGTCTCATTGAAATCCCCGCTGTTATGTAGATTCATAAAACAATTAAAGAAGGCTTATTTATAAAAACTTGAGACATGAATACAATGACTTAAAGATGTTTCACTTCTACCAAGCAAATATAGATAACTATATTTGATGACTTAGTATTTAAGTTCATAAAAGGGGACTGTGAGCAATTGAGAATGTCCCAATATTGACACATTTACCAGCCATCTCACGCTTGCTCATTCTCATGACAAAGACATAACATTAGTAATAATATTAGCTAATGTGATAACTTATCACTATTAGAAAGAATGTGCAGATTAATTTAACTCCAGTTTTTTTCTCTCGTTCCATCACACCTCTGTATTGTAGTATCTCAGGTAGTATACGTATTATCGTATACGTGTGTTGTATTAGTACCTCATGATGGTATAAAAGTTTTAAATATCAAATTAGAAGGACCTGCAGAGTATCAGCACATTCATATAAAAATGTTTTGAAAAATATTCGGTAACCCTTAGAGGAAATTATTCAAAACTAGTCCCAATCCCTATTCGGGAAGTAATGGTCCCAATCCCTATTGCCATACACCGGGCACATTGTCATACACCGGGCACATTTCCAGACTCCGAGCCACAACTAGAAAATATAAATTAGAAAAATCCAGTAGCGCCCAACCCGGGATTTGAACTCAGG
>DWTQ01000116.1:0-10297 GCA_018244875.1 Ardaris sela periphema | reverse complement strand
AGTTTATCAGTCGTCTGGTTACCATACCACAAGCTCTCTTGACGCTTACTTTGGTTTCAGATGGCCGTGTGTGATGTCCCATGATATTATTATTATTATCTTCTATTTATATCAAGAATAATAAAACTAATGTATTAATATATATTAATTTATTTATTGCAATCACAGAGGCAACCAAATACAACTGAGAAATATTCAATCCAATGTATAGTAAGGCTGAATTAATTTGTACACAATTACGTTAATTTTTATACAATGTTACATAAAAAGTAGCTCTAGAATATGAAGCTTAAACTTGAACATATTAAAATAAATGGTGCTCATGTCATGTTGTCGTTGCAGGCGTACAGACAGAGGGCGTCGTCGTCGGTGCAGATCGCGAGGATCGCCGCGCTGACCGTGGTGGCGGCGTCCGTGATCCTCGGCGCGTTCATCCTCGCGTCCAGCTGGGTGGCGGCGCGCGCCTCCTGCCACCAGCTGGAGCAGCTCGACGCCATGCTCGACAAGGAGCTGGCGCTGGAGGGCAGGGCGTATGGAAACGACGGTCTGCTGGCCGTAAGTATTGGCTTGTGATTTTGCTTTCTGCCTTAACGTTGCGCTCACTGACTACGATTTCACGTTTGGGCATTTTGAGTCACTGTTTCGTGACTGTCGCCATTTTGTCGTTACGTGCGTAAACGTTTCCCTCTGAGTACGGCACTAAAAATGTTTTAATTGTTGTATTGATTGAACAATAAAACGAGCTGCTGACGAGCGACAAACAACATTACACTTACCAGAAATGCAACATGTATAATTTACATGTATGTATGTACATATAAGGTTTTTTCACGATTCAATAAAAGATAACTGCGTTGAAATGTCAATGCTTGAGTTGACATAGCCGTCCGCGCAGTGCGGGCGCACGGTTCAGGCGCGGACTGCTCGGCGCCGGGGGGCTGTGTGTCACGTCGCGTCGTGTGGGAAAGCGCGGTGCGATAGGATCTTGATGGATTTAACATTGTGAGAAACCGCATTAAGTTGTACATTGTACGTACGAGCGTCGCTTAGTCGCTTTCATGACAAATAAATCTGATTGTCGTTTTCCTGTGCACTTGTTACGTTTGTCAATGTAGTCTTCAACGTAGTTGTCAATTTACTAAGAACACAATATGTAGACATTCAGGGCCACAATAATCTACATAAATCAATAAATATCTCGAGACGATTCCCATTCCGTCTTCTGATCCGATGCCTGTGTTCTGGTTTTTCTTTATTTTTCCGTTTTTCCGGCGCTGGAGGCGTTGTTGTACGCCTTTATACCGGAAGGCCAATCAATACTCGACGATTTATTAGTTATTTCTTAAAGGCCCGCTGCCCGCGACTATGTTCGCTTTGTCATCGATTTAATGCCATTTAAAGCGAGGAAATGACAGGTTTGTGGTGTACTTGTAATTGTCGTTACTGAAATGCTTTTAGATACGCAACAATTTTTGTTTTACTGTCTAGTTGAATATATCAAATAGATTATAAGGGCAGGGTCGACGAGTGATCGGGAGGTACAGCTGTCCATGTCACAATGTTATGTATTGGGTGGCGGGAGGTCGACGATACCCGAATCCCGCACAGTACGAAGAAATTGGCGAATGTAGAAGAAGCGAATCAGGTCTGTCAGGATTAACATATTTGGCGTTCGGTGCTCTCTGCTTACATATTTCTAATAATAGAAGTAGGAAGTTTCTAAATATTGTCAATATGCGTATGGCATTTGTCCCTGTGCTTCGTCGATGGTCCCTGCTTGTAGCAGTCGCACTGGAGCGGCTCCAGTTGGCTAGGGTCACCCCGAGGCCGATGTTGGTGTAGGTGCTGAACGTAGTGCCGGCGACAGCACATTCCTCACTCCGACACGCATAATTTATCTGATTTGTATCGTAATTTTGGCTTCGTGACAGGGTGTGTTAACCGTTAATTATACGACCCTGTGGACGTCAAGGACTACCGTATCATGTGACTCTTGGTTGATGAAGTAACATTCCCATTCGTGCGTCCTCTGTTGTGGGTAGTGGCACAATATTGTTATTGAACACATGGTAGCACGGTCACCTAGATGGTCACGATCGTCTTTCTCAGGTTTTGCAGCCACAAGATTTAAATCATTTTGCAGTGTTCATCACGACAGGGCAGTGCGTATTTTCCCCAGTTCCAGTCTTGCTTATCGCGCTTTGTTTGTTTTTGAACCGCGCGATGTCTTCTCGCGCCACGCCCGAGGAACAGATCCAGTAATCGCTCAGGTGATATAATTGATTTGAAAGCGAAAGAAACGTTTTTGCGACGGCTCTTAGAAATTAAGTCGTAAAAAGCAAAGAAAATGCGTATTGCCTATTATCTAATGTCGACCGGCAAATCGAATTTCACAAGCCACACCATTTGTAATTGAAATGATTTTATTTTATTCAGTCACATTTTATTCAAAAAAAAAATAGGAGCAATGTTAAATATAGAATACTTTTAGGACAGAATTAATGTTTGAAACGTTCGTAGTTTGTACGGGATCAGCAAGTTTTGTATCAATTGGTACAAATCGTTTTTCTCCGCGAAATTTCTTCCTGTCACGTATTATTTAGATGTACTTTTGTTTAAGAAAAGCTGTACAGAGCGTTTTCATCAAAAAAATCTTTTAAATATTTCAATGGTAGCTATGGGCCATGATCGGCGAAAGAATTACATTTGGACCAAAATATATTGTAGAGGTGATTACTACCAATCGATGTTCGAGCAGAACAAATGAACATAATGCGATGCGCGCCGCAGACTCGGGTACGACTAGCGTAGAGACACCTTCGCGTGTGTCTGTGGCTATGCCGGTTGCGACGAGCGAGCAGCGCCGAGCGGCCTGGCTCATTTCATATTTACACAATTTTAATTCCTCCTCGTGGACCGGTACTCGTGATTAATCGGAGGTATGACTCATTTTTAATGAAAATTCTTTAACTCCTTCCGTATTTACTTCGACATGTCACATTTTTAATATACATTGACAGATATCAAATTACAATATCTTTACATGTATATGTATTAAGTTCTAATCTTTAACCGCTAAGAAGTTATCCTGCATTTTGAGAGCTGTCATCCAATAACAAAACGTATTTCAAATGTATGTACGTATTAACGAAGTGCTTATTAACAGTCATATGTACTCGTACAACTGTAAACATGGAAGGTCTCTTGGTCCACTGAGTAATAAGAAAAATTTCCAAAAAGGATTTGCGCGCGTGTGTCACTCATAATATTTATTTTCGAGAGTATTGACCTTCAGCATTTGAGCGCAACTACTTAATTAGAATTCAAGAGGTATCTTACGTTGGTTGACGTGCTGCGTGTCTGAGAACGTTTTCAAGCTACATAAGCTTTACGAAACAGAGATGTACATATGTGTGGAAAACTTTATTGTAACGATACAGCAATAAACATTAACAGGTATAGAACATTGTTAGTTGAGCGGTGAGTCGATGCCAAGCGTGGATCTCATCCCCTCAAGACAATGCACAACTAGATGAATTATTGTTAGATGTAGTATTGTGCCGGGTCTGCGCCGGCTGCTCGCGCGGTGACGCAAGCGCCGGCTTTGTCACGTCTCGTTTCATCGACGCGTACAGTTTAGGTAGGTACGTGAGCGTGTGTCGGCGATACGCGAGCGCAGTGCTAAAGTCCGGCCGCGACCCGCTCACCTTGGATCTCTTCACAAATGTTACGCAAAGACGCGATGCTAAACCGGCCCTTTACAATGAATCCTTCAACGAGGAGTGGTAACGACGAACGGCAGGCTGTTCCTTATCGCTGCTTCATCGAGACGACAATAGTTACTTATATGAATCACAGTTCAGTTAGTGATAACGTGCCACCTGGGAGATGCGAGCGGCTGGCGCTTGTCGGCGCCGGCATGTACGTGAGCATCATAGTAATGTGCCTCGCTCACGACAGGACGATTATTTGTTCTTAACAAATTATTATTGCAGAGAACAATGCTTGGTAATGACCGCAAATGATATCTAAGAACCTATTTTTTAAAACTTTATGTGATTCCACAACCGCCATTCGGAATCATATCTGTTGACTGTGTTCAAGCGTGTAAATAACTACAAGTCAAGTCTAAGCTCGTCCGTATGTGTCCGTCAGTCCGTGGCTCCGTGCAGTAGGCATCTCGGCCACTCCGCAGATGCCGGCGAGTAAAGGTTTCAACCTCAAGTGCTACGTGGCGAGCTGCCGCAAGCTGCTTCGGTTTGATGGCCATGTTCACAATATGTCCTTATTTATACACGTACGTTGTATTTTCGCTGGCACTGGACATATTGAGCGATTTGTGCGAGAAACTTAGTACAACTAAAATAAACTATAAAAATATAAAAAAACTTGTAAGAAAATTAGTACATCTTTAACTGGGGATTTCAAGAAATAAATACGTGCTTATTTTAAATATCATGTTGCATCAGCGCACGCGGCCGCCACCTGCATCCTAACTACACGGAGCCGGTGTTGTTTATTGTAAGCAGAAGGCTGATAAACACATAGGTACAAATATATATTTGTACGTATAAATACTTTGTTCTCACCCGCAAGAAAGAACAAGGAGTCGTGCGCATGACACCAATGTCAGTCTCGGGTGGGATTGATCCCGCGACCTCCTGGTCAGCTGGCGGGTCGCTAGCAGCTACACCAACGGGCGCGTCATAGAGATAGGTGCTCGAGGCTCTGAATGTAGGCGAGCCGGTGCGCTCCAACTCGGCCCTCGCCCGTCGCGATGTCCCGCGTGACGCGCGAGGCTCGAGCACGAGCGAGCCGCGCGGCCCACGTCCACGTCGTGATGACTCTCTACGGTTCGTCCTTAGTGTAGGTTATTTGTTTGTAACGATATAATTGTCATGGATTATTGTGTTTTTCTATTTCTGTCGACTGCCTAGTTCGTCTCGTGGTTGCAAGCGCGACGGCCAGTCACGACGTGCCAAATTCGGTACCCGGGTGCATTACATACGAGGTATTACTGGGTGTTTCTAACTTGAAATTCTCAGTAGGAGCGTAGAGTCTGGACTTGTGCCCGGCGCACGGCAATAGTTTCACTACCTGTAATGGACACCATCAGCTCCGCAAAGTCAGAAACACATAAAATGTACGGGAGGCCGAGCTTTTAGCTGCCACTCAGTGCGAATTGCATTAACGCACATACGAGTATGATGTTGGAACTACGTTTAATCGGATATACTGTATAACGCAACAACTTACGTATAAACACTATAAAATCAGCTAGCTAGGTACTGCATGTTGTGCTGGCAGGTTTACAGTTCAACGAGGCCAGGCCAGAGTTAGGTATTCTGTGCGTGTGGCGAAAGCGGCGGCCGGTCGCCGACCCAAGTTGCGACCGGGGCACTCGCTTGCCCAACACTACACTCCGCTTGCCGGGTTGCCTCAGACAGCGCCACGGGGACGAACAACCGCGAGTCTCTTTATTAACTCACACGGCGAGAGTGCTTAGTGCCTAGTTCTCAACTTTGCCGCCTCCTACATGTTCCACTATTAGCTATAAAACGTGCCACAGTCTAACGGGGCGCGGTTTTTGTCGATTGTTTTTTTTAAGCTCTTTTTATTAAAGAACCCCTTGAAGTAAGAAAAATACATGTAAAAGGAAACGTGAATCTGATTTCCTTTTTGAATATTATCGCTACTTTCACGTATATGGCTATAAATGGTGTAATGTTGCGTACAAAAGGGGGACGAGAATAAATGCACCAAGTTTGGTCTACCATTTTGACAGTGCAATATGATTTGGTATGTGAGTAGAAGTGATTGGTTTGGTGCAGGGCGGCGCCGCGCCGGGAGTCCCTTTGTCCCTTTGTGTGCCCTACGGTGGCGACAACATTTCGTTACTCGTTTGTTTTTTATTTAATCGCGTTTTAATGTAACGCATTTGAGGGTTGAATGATGAATGAACGAGCGCTCGGCCGCGAGTAACGGAAAATAATTGAATGATGTCGGTAGAATAGCTAGCGGTGACTGGCTACCGTGCAATCTGTTACGATCTATATTCATTGCAACTTGCGAAAGCTTAGTGGGACGTCGTCAAGGCAAAAAAATACATAATCAACATATTTATTACTCATAATCTCGTATTAAAATCTGTTAAAGCCTTTACCCAACCGGTTTACCTCATGCGATACTGTTATGGCATAGAGCACTTAGGGTTGCTGCTTACGTGTGTACGCTACGCAGCTGACAGACTGTAATACGCTTTCTATAATCTATTAGGTGCCGTCTCTCACGGATGCGCACAGAAGTGTAGCGCCGATGTATCTGTATGGTGCACTGTTAGACTCGACGGCAGATATTTTCTAGAACTGTCTCGAAGGTCGTTCAATTTCGCGTTTGTGCAACATTACTCAACCGTTACTCGACCGCGAGCACGGAGCTGGACGTTTTGTTGTTTTTTGCAGTTTGTTGTCGTTGTTATCATTGTCTTTGATATGAACAAGTACGCCGCCGACTTTTGTTGACGTCTATTCAGAAGAACACTCCAGAAGCCGTGATGTCTGTAACGATCTAACGGGTGCGGCGCGGCACACAAAGAAAGTTCTTGAATTATTCGCATTTAATCCGCATTTATCTTTGTAACTTCATAATATACATAAGTGACACTAGCATGTATAATATCTACACCTACCATATTTTTCCTTAGATCCTTCCACAATATGAGCAATTACGAGACAATTATTCAGTGAAAGTGTCGCAATTTGCGCTTTGTAGATTTTTATGGCGCTTTTAAATAAATAACTTGCAATATTGCGGCAGTGTCGGTTATATAATGACGCTAGAAATCAGAAGCCGAGACGGTCTGTGCCGACGCAATCTAAAACAGATTGGAATTAACATTGCAGGGTTTATTGTATACATGACAAGTTTGAGGAAAGGTAATTGTGCAACAAAAAATGTTTTTGTTAAAAGACAAACTGAGATAAAACCCAGCTCGGGGCCGTGATTCGGGTATTTTCCACTGCGCGCGCGAGCCGCGGACCTTTCTTTACTGTGACAGCACCAGACCGGTACAGTTAAGTGCACATGTATAATGTTCAATGGTTCCCAGTGCCCGGTATCAGGCACGCGGCTGTACTTCGCGCCTCACTGTCCGGTAGATACTCGTGCTCGTTTACGCGGTTTAGACTCAGTCTCAGGACGTTGATGTCGTAGCTTTGCAGCATTTTTATGACTTGTTCACAAACGATGTCTGATAGTTCGTTTATTTGTAATTACAGTACTCCCGTAAATTCGGACTTTGCAAATGCCATCATTGGGGTAACACCCTCCTAATGCAATGTACATACGATGTGTTAAAATTTCGTTTGTCATATGTTTATTGCTTCCACGACGTGTTCGCAAACTTTCTTTTTATGGCTCGCTGTCGGCTGTCGGCCGGTTTCACTCAGTGATGACTTTTCAATCTTAACAATGCCCCTCAATTTATGCAGAAGTCCGTACAAGACTTCATTGTTATGTAAATTGTTTTGCTATTTCTAGACATGACCGATATTTTTCTAAGAGACTACGGCCGGCGAGACTCTCGGCCGTGCAATTTGCATGTCGCGCCCAAGAGCTGGCTGGCCGGTGACACCCTAATATTCAATCGTCGGGTCGCATTTTTCCACACGGAGCGTTGCGGTTAACGGGCGCGGCGCATACCGCATGCATTTCTATTCATAATATTTTCATACGAGGAATGTAAACATCCAACGGGCATAAATGCGTACACTGTTACCAACTGCATTGAAATTTGACACGTTCTCCTTCAAAGGCTGAAGCTAAATTGGGTTTAATATAACAAAGTATGCGTGTGTTTCTAGTGAGTAATACTTTACCGAACTATAGTTTCAGCTGACTGGTCATGTTAAACAGGAAGAAAAACAATTAGCCAAATGTTAATCTTCAAACAGCTAGTGAAACTACTTATAACTTTAAAAACAGTTAATAGTAAAAATGAAGTGTACATGAATGACATCAAATCCGGTTGTGACATTCGTTGAACGTGAAGCTGCACACAATGTGCGCACACAACGTATGGGCGCCTGCTAGCGATGCCTGTGACATGGAAATGTGTACAAAATTCCTGGAAAGATCACGTGAAATAATTGCTTGTCGCGAGCCACGCGTCCAGCGGGCGGAAGCGGGCCACTTTCCGCTCGCGCGCCGCTCGTCTCCACATCCGCCCGCCCACTGCTGGTGCGCGGTCGTTAGTCACCTCGCCCGTAGTTCGCTGCACACTCGCCAAACCCACTGCAAGCGTTACCGTACCTACTTGCCTTCGCTTAGTTTCAGCTCCTATCCCATCGCTGCACATCCTGTGCGCAACAACAACAGTTGATAAAAAAAGAAAAATCAGCTCAAATTTGTATTCAATTAATATTTGAAAGTTAAAATTAAACTTGAAAATCATGTGATTATTTCAAAGAGTTCGTCAACAATCACTCCCACTAAAGCACGCTATAGGAAAATAGAAAGTGTAACGTAACCCTGAAAGGTAGGCATGCTAGCGTTGAGTTAGTCGTTAAAGTATTTCATCTTTTTTGGCCGCAATGCACAAAACCGAAGATAGTAGACAAAACAGTTTCGCATATTTAAGCTACTGCAATAGGCATAATGACTGATTTTGAAAAACTGTTTTATGACGTTTGAAAGTATCTCTTTTATGCAAAAAAAAAATATATTTTTGTGAAAAATGTAGGTTTAATATATAAAAATTGCCATTTATATTCAAATTTTAAAATTTCCGCTTAAACGCTTGCCGGTGTCATAGAAAGAATTGTGTGACGTTAGATTTCGTGTTTGGACTATTCATAGCTTCTGTTTGTTTTGTTTTAATAAGTATTACATCGAAATGGAAAAATACATGGAATACCATTTGATAGAGATATTACAGGATCAACCCCTAATATTAAGTGATTTACATATAGTTAATATAACATCAAATCTAAAATGTTATCATGTTCTAACTTTTAAATAGCAGTCGTTTTATAGGTATATGCTTACATGAAGCTCTTAACATTCCTAAATTCTGCTCAGCAAAAGTCTTTGTTTGATCCAAGAAATGCCCTTAGCATCAACAAATCGATTCTAGGCAAATTATTCCATGGCTGAAGATTGGTTTATGTATTTCGACATTGAGCAATTAAACGTACGAAAGTAAAAAATAATTGATAAAAACAGTACAGATTCTGTGAGCTCCAACAAAATCATCGATATTTACACACTCGTGACGTCACACGCCCTGATTGGTGTTCAAACTGTCATGGCATATTGCAGTATTTATTGGTTTTATTTTATCAAAAATATTATTGATCGTCTCTTAATCTAAAAATGAGTAGGTTTTTTTACGCATTGTAATTTTTATTACATAATCTGATATCATATTTCGGAGATTCTTGGATACTGTCATCATGCCTTTTGGAACGGAAATAAGATGTGATTTATTTTGTTATCTCACCTTCCATATATATCTTCACGCCAGGTCTTTACGGGGTAGGCAGAGAGCACCGATTGCCAAATATCTCTATTTTCATAAGTTATAATATTTGGGCAATGTGTGTAGTATTTAAGAAAAAAAAATTACATAGTTCAAGAACAAGATGGGTAAGTATTGTACAAAATAACTCGATATTACCTAATTTTAGATGATGTAAATTGCCCTTATTATTTACTCTAGAATCCTATCATAGACAATTTACCGACAAATGTAACGATAGTAGATTTGTGTTTAAAGTTTAATCTGTGCTTGGGTCGATCAATAATCAAGGAAAATTGCAAATGGCTGCGCGTTTTAGGCCGCGGTGGTGAATTTGCTTTTCGTTTATGTTACAGTACTATAGTGTATTTATTTCGTTTGTGTCAGCGGAAACCATTAAAAATTTATCTCAGGAGTCTGGGTGAGTTTTTTTTTTGTTTTATTCAATAATAAATGGTTGCCGGTAGCTTGATTGATATTATTCTGAAATATTCACGTGTTTGTAGAAGGCGGTCAGCGTCAGCATGTCGCTGCCGCCATATCTTCTGGGGCCAAACCCCTGGGCCACAATGATGGCCCAGCAGCAACTGGCTGCGGCGCAGCAGGCGGCGTTGCAAGCACACGCCGCGGCTGCCGCTGCGGCCCCACCAGTGCCACCGTCTCAGCCACCCAAGCCGCATCATATTCCCGAGGAGAAAATTAAGGAAAAAGGTAAAACTTGTAGAATTATTTAATAATGTAACAAATAATCATTTCCAAGATAAGTATTTTATAGTAGTG
>DWTQ01000115.1:0-10306 GCA_018244875.1 Ardaris sela periphema | reverse complement strand
TTAGACGCGGTGCTAGCGACGAGCGAAGTGGCGCGCCGTTTCCTTATCGATTTTCTCAATGCTGCATTAAATTACTATCAAACTTGTGACTGCGGACTGCAACTATTTTAGTAAAATGCATTTCGCTCGCTACTAACCGCGCAACGATTTTTGTATAGCATTTTACAATATCGGCGATCCGATATCTTAGTTATACGAATTTATATCGGAGGCAGTGATTAGTCGTCGCTAGACATACATATATATAACCACTAGTTTTGGATGAATATTATGGTATAATCATATAAGAGTAATATATATAGCCGTCGCCCTATGCCGATGATCGTGTCGCCGGCGTTCTGGGAATGGTTTAACATTTGGCTCGCTGAATTCTTGAAGGATCTGTGTCATGAACTAAAGATGGTCGCGTTACGAGGTGGAAACGGTACATCGGGGCGGCTGTCGCAGGGCGTCGCGCCGCAGCAGGCCGCGCCGGACGCGCACCTCAACGGCTCGGGCGCCGCCCTGGCCGCGCTGTCGGTGCAGTTCGTGCCGCACGCGCCGCACGCGCCTCACAAGCTGGCGTCCTCGCACGCGGCCCCGCCGCACCACTACCGCCTGCTCGCGCACTCCAGTGAGTCGCGCGCCGCGTGCCGTTCGGGGGCAGCGCGTTTTGCTTTCCATTTGCGTGTGCCGAATGTGGCCGAGGTGCCCGTGTGGCCAACGCGCTGACTTAGGCGGCACGTGTTCTCCCGTAACTCTCTCCTGTCACGTTGATTTCCTTAGCGCAGCACAGTTACCCACGGGCGTCAACACCACACAGTGAGTTGTCACGCACCGAACGGACCATGAGCTCCGGCGGCGCGTCAGTGCGATCAGTGCACTAGACCCGCCGGTGGACCTCACCGACCCTAGTCGTTACGAAGCGCCAATGTTCCGAGTTGATGATTGTTACCGGCTGCCTCCCTTCGTACCTATAATGTGCCTTTGTTCATTCGTTGCATTGTGTGTTTACTTGTAGTTACATTTATTCTTTACAGTATTTTACACACGGCGGTGATGACTGTAATGATATTATGGTGATGGCGAATGTGAGGCACAGTAGGTATACTTGGTGGCGGCGGACTGGCAAAGCGAGACGAATCGATACGATCGTCGACCAGGCCGCGCCGCGCTCGTCTCTCGCAGCTACCAGTGCCGCGCCGGCTGGGTAGCGTCTCTCTCTACTCAAGGTCCCAGATAATTGAATTGCTTCGAGACATTAACGTGTTACACAATACTGTTCGCCGTCTGCGGACACAGCCGGTGACGGCAGGCGTGTGTCAAGCCGAGGTGTTATTATCTTCGCGAATTAGTGCTCTCTATACTTTGTGGAGCTTTTCTATTGGTTTGCATATGACATAACACAGTAGGTTTCATGCGAATTTGGACAGAACTGCAGTCTCAAGTAAGTTTACCACACCGAACGTCCAATCTTTTACACAGATTTATTGAATATTCTATACGTCTTGTAATCATGCCTCGGCTTTTACCGTTTCCAACGTACACATGTGAACACGTACACACGTGACCTTGATCTATGGTACAAGGGAATTGTTCAAAAGCCGTTATCCAGATTTTCGTTTACCACTCCGGTATCTTTGCGTTTATTACGCGTTTCAAAGGATCCTTAGAATACCCACATGTCCAAATCCTCAGCTACAGTTATAAATGAATCGAGAGTTTCTACGTGTTGCAAGATACATTTTACAATATGTGTAGTTCCTTCGCTCTTACAAGTGCTACACAGATGTCTGGTCTCCGCACTCGTAGACGGACAATCCACGTGGAGGGTGTGGGTAGGTGGCTGTGACCGACGCATTGAAGATGATCTGATTGCAGGAGCGGGAGCGGAGTGCTACCATCCGCCGGGCGCCACAGGCCCGTACCTGGGGGGCGCGGGCGGGGCGCAGAGCAGCGCGCAGGGCCTCCGCGGCCAGCCCGCCGCACAGTCCGCCGCGCCGGCGGCCGCGCAGTCGGACTTGTCCAAGACTACCATGGTAAGCATTGTCTTGCCTTACTGCGTTTTAAAATGAAACCCGGTCATTGAGCATATACAGTATTCATTCGCGCTGGACTGAGTGACTCCACTCCAATAAATATGGCCATAACTATTATTAATCGTTCCACTGCTCGACATGAATGGAACGATTAGAGAATAAAAAAATACGCTGACTGTTTGAGTTGACATATAGAGATGCAGGGGCATACTGCAGCGGGGTCACATCTATGAAAGCCCAGATACAATGCGCGTAGAAGTTGATTACATAGTTATGTATCGGGATACTCCTATCCTGCTTGATGCCCAATACCTTGCCCTGTGAGTGTCTAATCCATGTATCAAATCGGATTGCACCTGAGCAGCCGCTGCTGCTCGTGCTGCGGAGCGGGATTGTTTGGCAGCTGTGCACCGGTACAGGCTGATAATGGTGTACCACATAACATTATGCCTGTCACTTGACATTCACCGGTCACAATTTAAGTCCCACTATGGAATAATGATTAGCCTATTACCATACACCGGACGCAAATCCAAACTCCCTGATACTATTGAGAGTTTCAAGTTAGAAAAGTCAATGCTAGTTTTCCCCGTTGGAGGTATCGAACACAAAACCTGTGGATCAGCCGCCGAGGGGGGGTGACGGGTGCCGACTGCTGATGTATTTCGAGAGTGCTAAAGTGTGCGCGGCGGTGAGTGACGTGGCGGGCGGGCGCGTTGCAGGCCGGCCACACGTACGTGTCGCAGCAGTCGGCGGCGCCGCAGTCGCGGCCGCAGTACGGCAACCAGTTCCAGTACCGTCCGTCGCAGCATGGCTCCCGCCCCAGTGCACATCCCGGGTACGCACACACACCCCACTATCTGCACAGCGCAGGGAACGCTTGCTTCACCGATTTTAAATGAGGAATCAACTGAGACATGGCAGTCACGAACAACGTGTCGGAAGTAGCGATGAATTGGACACTTGTGTAAAGCGATCGTGTCCGGTAATGTCCCGGGATTATTTGCTGATAGTTACGTGGATGGTGGGTGCTGGTTTGAAAGTGTTTCACTGACGGTCGCAACTTCTGTTAGTAGGCAACAACAGCAATACATCCAGAGCGCATCCGGCACCGGCCCCGTCATGTACCACCCCACGCTGGTTTTCCAGCCCACGCACATGGGCCTGCCGCAGAGCTACCAACAGCCACGCTCCAACACGCCTGGGTGAGTGCACGCACACGCGCACACACACACGCGCACACACACAGACACACACACACATGTATGCGCGAACAAGGCAACGACGGGCTGACTTTTTGCCTTCGATATTTCGATCACATCGCGAACATACTCGTATTGGGCCAGGGCGAGAGTTCCTCTACCGACGAGCATGTACAACAACTTTAGTGAATGTAAAGGAAGTCCGCCGGGCGGGCAGGAATCATTGTCGGCCTGCTGCTTAACGAAATACCTGTGCCGATATCCATGTATGGACATATGTTTATTCCACTGAGGTGATATTCAATGAAAAATCAAGCTTGGTTTTTATGGTAGTATATCGTTTCGTCGTAAGTGCCCGACGTGGCGTCACGCGGCCACTGTACAAGTACACCCTCGGTGCGTACAGAAATGCACTTCATACAGATGAAGTGCGGCTCTTGCCACTGGACATTTCTGCACATTCGCGACACGTCGGCAAGGAAACCACTAATAATAACCATGTGGCGGCTACCTACTGCCTACCTACACGCAGCTGAGCGGCCTGGCCGCCCGCAGATAGCATCCCCATCCGCATGCCCAGCGTAGGGACTATGGGCGTACGTCTTACGTGCGGCCAATGTTGCCGAACGAGGCCGAAGCGTGTGCAAATAGGCTTTTTCCTAAGCACCTGTGATTAATTTTATGACGCATCCGCTCACACCGCCAGCCTCAATGCGGCCAACCGTTTGCCTATCATGTAATGTAGAAAGCGGACAGGGCAATTGGGCACGCCATACTCTCCACGACCCCGCGAGGTACCCGGCGTGTATACACACGTTACCAAAGAATTATTCATCCGGCAAGCAGCGCCATCCCTGACCGATGTCACTGCGAGCCTCGTAATGCAACAGGCTCATTAGCATATTATTCCGTTCGATGCGCACGTTCTTTTTCATATGTATCAGTTCGTTTACCCATCTCTCACTTCTTCAGGGATGAATACATTCAGTGATTCATGTCTATTATGTATGTATGTATGTATGCATGCATTTATGTATGTATAAATAACAATAGGAAAGGCACGCTACCTGAAGTTTGTTTTAGTTGGATCAGCGTTTCGTCTGTGATGTGTTTCAAGATACATGCGTGGTGTCACGCTTCGACACACACAGGCACACATACATTACAAATTACGTTGGCTCACTGAGTCTGTTTGTGTTTCCAAATCGCATCGCCAGTACAATAGAATATTGCGACAATTTCCAAACGGTTGCATTATCAAATGACTGTCTCACGGCGGCCACGAGCCATTACCCGGCGTAATGTGGAGACGCACCGCGCACCGCTCGGAGCGCTGCGGGCGGAGCGTCCTGTGCGCTCAGCGCAGCGCAGTGCCGGGTACGCAGGCAGCGGTAGTAGGAGGAGCACCGCGGCTCTGTGCAGATAGAGATGCTTGGCACGGGCTGCTCTCTGTTCACCATTTGAGTGAACCTGATAGCTGAGCCGAGGATCATTCGTCCGTTGTATAATCATTATTATAATTCTACTTTTAAAGCAGCACAATGCACTGAACTCTCATACAAATCGTTTTTGAATAACTACAAGATCTTTAATAGTAGAATTTTTCAAGATCATAAGATTTTTAATCATCATATTTTAAAATGCAAGCGTCGTCAAACTCATTTCGTCTACTGCTCATTTTTAGAATCAATGTATTTCTAGCGCCAACGGAAATTGCTTTATTTCAAATATACCTGGTACGACATATAAGTCTAATCCCATTTCAGTGTTACAAATTACATCGTTACTTATGTTATGACCCTTCACCGCTCCCTGAAGCTTCCAGCGCCCACAAGGGGGTGTTATGGCCTACTTTGTAAAAGACTGGTTTAATATGTACGTAAATGTTATAATAAAGCGTAATTTTGCACCGGTCTCATGTATTGTTTAACTCCACAGGTACTACCCCTACATGGCACCGTACATAAGCTACTCCACCCCAACGAGTCACACGCCACCTTGTAAGTATCGCTCACGAGACGACGCACCGACTCACTCCCCCTCCACCCCGCTTCTCCATTTCCCTCCGCCTCCGCCGCCCCACTACAGTCACTCGCCGGCGTTCGTTCACGCGATGTGCCGTCTGAAGTCTCATTTTATCTCTTACACCACACGGACATTATGTACGGTTACATGTATGTAAGATGAGGGCCCTAGCACATTGTACAGTCACTGCGAAGCCGTTATGAGTCCGTTCGCGACCAGTACGTCTATACGGTCTAGTGCTGTACCGTCAGCAATCAACGGTACGTGTGCATTTTAAACAGAGCGCATAGAGAACTCCGCAGCAATCTGTCACTTAGCGTCAGTGGCCGCCATTTTAATATTCTATCCCTACTTCTACGAATCAAACGTCGTACACGGCTCCGTCTCGACCTGTATCAACTGTGTAATGTGAGGGCAGATGCTATCGGTACAGGAGGTGCTCCAACAACACTGCCAGTCTTGAACACGGCGACAGTTGCAACTGTTAAACCTGTCGTATGCGTGTGGCGATAGGTCTGTAATGTAACCCCTGACGAAACTGATCAGTGCGGTCGTGTGCGGCTGGAGCGTGGGCCCTCGCTGTGGCATTGTTGAACAGTACAGTACAGTACAGGCGCCTGCCGCGGGGCGTTGCTGCACCGGCGCTTAAACCCAACCTGGTGGAACAACATTCACGAGTCGCTTTGACCTCACCACTCCAGCGAGCCTGTTGTCGACGCGTGGCCCGCGAATTACTTGTGCAAGTGACGCGCGAGGCCGTGCGCAACCGATGTTCACGGGGGAAGTGGCGGGTGTAGCCGGTGACGTCACCAGCTCGCTCTAATATGCGCTTCCTTGCAATTCCACTGCACTGAGCAGATGCAATTAAAGCGAATTTATTACATCCCACACTGACGCTATGTTCAGTTCAACCTTAAAGCTGCTGTGATCCTAATTATATATGTGGTGTATTTTTGAAATTATTTAACATGTTTGCGGCCTTTGGCCGGATGTGTCAAAAGCGTGATTTATATGAGTCGAAAAGTACAAAGAGCGTTTTCCTCGTGAACATTGATTGCTCCATTACAGCTAGCCACGATTGTCTCAGTGGCATCGCCATATTAACATATTCGCTCATTTCTGGAAGCTTCGATTCGGTCCACCCGCGCTACAACCTTCGCATTTGTTAGGTAGGAGCGCAGTGCTCTTTGACAAAACAGTATGTTTATAAGTAACCCGTTCCACGAAGATTGCAATAGTGAGATTTAAGCAATGGAATATTTCAAACACAATGGCATATTATATTTTTAATATCTATTTCACATATGCCTGTACATACGACATGGCGGACAAAGCATGACGCAAACTACATAATAATAATAATGCGTTAATGTGAAGCGGCATACTTAATGTGATCGCTGGGTTTCCTGACAATTTCATTTGCACGTACTGAGTGCAGTTAACTGTAGATTTAAAATAAAATTCCTGCAGTCATTATGCCTATAATTTATGTATTTTGAAACTGTAATGAGTATAATTTATTATATATAATGGATCTATCGACTTGTGAAACAAAATTTCATTTACTTGTTTACAACACAAGTGTACGCATCTATTTGTGCTTTGTGCAAAAGACTTGTCTACACGAATGTCCATTCTGTTTAGTCAAGGGGCGCGCCGCTGTGTGCGCGTACGAAATACGATACACAAATTGAATGTTTTTGTTGTTACATGTACATATGTTTTAATAGCCAACGAATGTAATCCGAACACCAAGTCACATACAGCATAATATATTACATATAGTCGACGTGTGACTCGATATCACAGAGCGATGTTCATTTTGTGTGTTCATTGTTCATGAATATATTTGTACAGTCGTGTTGAAAAATGATGACAGTACTGTAAATAATTATATCATAAATAAAATACATGAGGGCGGAGAGAGCATTAGCTCGCCACCAAACTCTTTCGTACTTGACTGTTGCATATGATTCGTAAATGTTGATCGCATCTTCTTGTGTTCGCTTAAACAAGATGACTTGGCAGGTAAGTGCATTGCTCTTATTATTCCGCGGAGCGCGGCACTCGGCCAAATGCGTTTTAGTGTTGCCGTCCAATTTCTAATATTAATCAGTTTGTCATTTGTTGTATTGACATTTCATATTTTTTATTCTGTGTGGAATGTATGTGTGTCTCTATCTGTGATTTCCTATTTGGAATTTCCTTAATGCTGTTGTGTGAGAATTAGTTTTTTTTTTTCGTATTTTTATGATTCCCGTTTTTACTAATAAATTCATTACGTAGCGACGAACTCCTGCATGGCTTTTGATTAGATATAACCATTGGACGCTAGACGAGTGTTTGATGAAACATTGCTGTTCCGTTAGGTGTAGTAGATGTTGATTGAGGGCTGATGCCACACCAACGCTAACTTCGGCCGGGAAGGATCATTGGCGGACGCGCGATTGTGTGGGAGAGATAAGAAATGTAATGTTCCATGTGTTATTATTTGCTTTGTATCTTATCACATTTTAAAAAAATACTTTTTTCCCTCATTTTCTCTTTCAACTACATCTACCTTTTTTTTGCTATTCTGCCCGTGTCTGTCACCTTACTATTCGGTAAGAACACTTCTCGTTCCTCCCAAAACATGTAACCAGAATTGCAATCGAATATCGGACAAAATTGTAAGCGATCGCCGAGCGTGAGTATATACGAGTAGCGTCGGTGCGGCATCTTGTCGCGGGCCGCGTGTTCACGGGGCGCTCGTTGTTCGTGTCGCGCAGACTTCTACAACGGGCAACAGCTGCCCGCGGGTGGCGTGGGCGCGGGCGCGGCGGCGCGCGCGGGCGCGGGCGCGCTGCTGCCGCCCGCCGCGCCCGCGCCCGCCGCGCCCCCCGCGCACCAGCCGCACGCGCAGCACGCGCCGCACCAGCCGCACCAGCCGCACCAGCCGCACCAGCCGCACCAGCCGCCGCAGCAGCACATCCACCCCTCCATACCCGGTAACGTTACAGACAAAACGCGCGCGCGCTGACGCCGCCACCCGCCGCGACGTCCCGCAAGGACTGCCACAGTTCTCCCTCCAGCCACGACAGTATGCCGCGGCTTGGTAGCTCGTCCCGAAATCCCCTTGCGTCCGGTGCCTACACTGGCCACTCACTCCAGGAGTGTGTGTGACCGAGAGCGCTCTTTTATTCGTCTTTTCTAGCAATACAACTTGTATATGTAATATTTTCATATTTTCTGTTATTGTCTCGTTTGGTCGAGTGGTTGCAAGTGCAACTGCCAATCGGGAGGTTCTAGGTTTGATTCCCGGGTCGGGCACTATTGAATTTTGAGATATATCAAATTAGAAAATAAAAGAAAAACGTAACATCAGGCCTGTAATCCTCGAAGAGGTAGGCAGAGGGGTGTAGTACACTCCCACGTTTCACTAGATACGTTTACGTTCCGCTATGAGCTAGGGGTGAGCTTTTATTGCCAAACACCGGGCACAAATCCAAACTCCGAGACACTATTAGGAATTTCGATCGAACTCAAGACATCTCCATTGGTAGTCGCGCTTGCAATCACGGGACCGACGCAGGGGCCGAGCAGCGAGAGTGCTCTCTGTTTTGTACTACCCTTTGTCAAGAATGCCCTTAGTCAATGAGGTAGGGCGGCAATGTGGTGCGTGACGCGACATAGTGTATCGTTCAAATGTTTGCTCCACGCGAGCGTCTGTCAAACAGATTTATAATGTCAACACTCTGTGCTCTCTGCCCGTCCCGTAACAGACCTGGCAGGATGATCTAATGATAACGGACATTCCAGCAGTGATCGAAATTCGACTGTAATAGGTACATCATTCCAGTTTCAATGTTATTGAGGTTCTTGTGTCAAAAGATACATTCTATTGATCTAAATTGTTAATTCTGACATTGACAGTGGGGAACTTAAATAATTAATGTATTAATCCAATTTAAGGTATATTTAATACATATTCGTTTTAGCTCTCTGCACTGCTTCTCCATGTAAACTTTAACCATACCAGGTGTTACTCCTCCATGCGCTCTATGTTGTTATAAAGCGGTACAAAGATTTATCTTTAGGTAATAATAATATAGGAAAAAAAAATTGGTTATCAAGCTTCGCTATACATAACTATGCCCAAAGTTTAAAGCGTGAGCAATGATCTCCTTTAAGCATGCAATGTCCGTATTTAAGGACCCTGCTCTTGCAAATATTAATTGAAACATATTATAATTGTATGGCTCATTATTACCGAATGAACAACCGTTTAACTGATTGTACAGGTCTACGCCAAGGTCCCCCCAAGCGCACATCCCACAGGCTGCCGATCATCAACCCTATTACGCGTGAGTATTCTGACTGGGTGTTACGAGGACATGTCCTTTGCCTCGGGGTTCCAACCGCAGCGCATGTCCACTGGCGACTTTGACTAGTTACAATTAGGTGGCCCGTCTGACAATCTGCCAAGTTGCATCCGTATATTAAAAAAGAACTGTATTGTTATGTAATGTAACACTTTACGCGGTCATCTGCCGGCAACGTCTACCATAACTGTTAATTTATCTTTGTATGCTTTTGAAACCGGTTTGTGTGCGTTTGAAACACTGTATTGACACATGTTCCTTGTTACAGAACAAGACATCTTCTCCGAAATATATTCCAATGATAACCAGTTCGGGGGCAACGAAGCTAACGAGAGGCAAACTCTACAACAGGTACGCCTGGCACTGGTACCGGCGGTTTGTCGATCCAATTCCGCACTAGTGATGCAAGATTAACAACTCGGGATATTATGAATCATTACAGAACACTTATCCTACCCATGATGGGCTTACAAGTACATGTACCAAAACAATGTACATAATCTTGATTTATTAACTAAAAAACTATTTGACTTTAACAACAATAAGTTTTCTCAATTCGTGGTCATCTCTCCCTTCTTCTCCGTCTCTCGTGCACTACATTTTGCAATGCGTCGATACGTCTCCTCAAAAACCATAAGTCATAATAATGTTAACTAGCACGTGCAACACGTAGACGGTAAACTTATATGTTTAACATGCG